>PVIH01018814.1:0-37301 GCA_004025045.1 Sigmodon hispidus
TCTAGGCAGGGGCTCTACCACTGAGCCACACCCCAGCCCCTCACTAGGGAACTCTAGGCAGGGGCTCTACCACTGAGCCACACCCCAGCCCCTCACTAGGGAACTCTAGGCATTCTAGCTACCTTTTGTGGCAGTTCTCTGTGCCTGCTAATGTAATGACTATTTTACAGAGGAGGGTAACTGAGGGTCGGGGTTGGCCACAGGAGTGGACAGTTAATAAACAGTCAACACCACAACCCTCACCAGACGTCTTCAAATCAGGCATCTCAATTCTGGGCCAATACCCACTATTCCCCCTTCCTGGGTTAGAGCCTAGTCTCACCTTCTCATGATACTTGACCTCGTAGTCCAGGACAGCACCACTGGGTGCTCTGGGAACAGCCCATGACAGGCTCAAACTGCTGGGTGATGACCGAGTCACTCGGATGTCAGACACTGCAGGAGGCACTGAGGAGAGAGACACCAGTGTGCCCTGGAGAATTACTTTCTCCATTTCTCCCCATGCCCATGCCCATGCCCATGCTGGATGCTGGGAGGGGCAGTCAAGGGCCCCGTGTATTCAAGACAAATGCTCTACCACTGAGCCAGACCACAAGTTCTAGGGTCTGTCTTTGTCTTCCTAATTCTTCCTCCACCAGCTATACCTAGCCTTCTCTTCCAGTTTTTTTAAGGATTCCTTCTGACGAGCTGGCTCACTGGTTAAGAGCTCTGACTCATCTTCCAGAGGACCCAAGTTCGGTCTCCAGCCCCCACAATGAGAAGCTCACAGCAGCCTGTAACTGCAGTTCCAGGGGATTCACCAACACCTTCCTTGGGCACCTTGTTACATGTAGTTTACACAAACATATGGAGGCACATATATATAAATAAATGCATCTTTAAAATAAACATTCCCGGGGCTGGAGAGATGGCCCAGAGGTTAAGAGCACTGACTGTTCTTCCAGAGGTCCTGAGTTCAATTCCCAGCAAAACCACATGGTGGCTCACAACCATCTATGATGAGGTCTGGCGCCCTCTTCTGTAAAACTGTATGCATAATAAATAAATAAATCAAAAAAAAATTTTTTTTTAAATAAACATTCCCTAGCAAATCAATGGTGGCCCACAACTTTAATCCCAGCACTGGAGAGGCAGAGGTAGGTGGATCTCAGGCCAGCCTGGTCTACAAAGTGAGTTCCAGAACAGTTACAATTGTTACATACAAAAACTCTGTCTTGAAATACCAAAGAAAGAAAGAAAAGAAAGGAAAAAGTAAAAGCAAAAAATAATTCTTGGATCCCGAGTACCTAGTTAGTTAGATGCTAGCTTAATTAGTCAAATCCATCTCAGTATGTAAAAACTGATCAAGGAATTCACCCAAGTCAACCTTAGGCCTCTGAGCACATGTATGTATGCACACACACACACACACACACACACACACACACACACACACGTATTCCTTTTGACCCCTCCCTCTGTGGTCGGTTGAATCTGACTGATCTCCACAGGCTCATATATTTTAATGTTTGGTCCTCAGCTGGTGAAACTGCTTAGGAAGGATTAGGAGGTGTGGCCTTGTTGGAGAAGGTGTGTCCCTAGGGGTGGGCTTTGAAATTTCACAGTCCTAAACCATTTCCAGTTAGTCAGTCTCTCTCTTCTCTCTCTTCTCTCTCTTCTCTCTCCTCTCTCTCTCTCTCTCTCTCTCTCTCTCTCTCTCTCTCTCTCCATGCTTATGAATCAGGATGTGAACTGTCAGCTACTGCTCCAGTACCACACTTACCCGTCATACTGACCATAAACTTTATCCCTCTGGAACCATGAGCTTCAAATTAAATGCCCTCTTTTATAAATTGCCTTGACCATGATCTCTCTCTGTCTCTTTTTCTCTTTATTGTTTTTGTTTTGTTCCAAGACAGGGTTTCACTGTGTAGTCCTAACTGTCTTAGAACTCACTCTGTAGACCAGGCTGGCCTTGAACTAACAGAGCTCCACCTGCCTCTGCCTCCCAAGAATTGGAATTAAAGGCATGTCCCACCACCAGCTGGCTTGGCCATGGTCTCTTTATAACAAGGCACACTTTCTCTCTCTTTGAGGCAGTTTCAAGTAGCTCAGGTGGGCCTTGAACCACCAATCTTCCTGCCTCCATCTGCCAAGTACTAGAATTATAAGCATGTCACCCCCCCTTTTTCCTTTTCAGCTTTCTTAGAACATAGCAGATGGTTTCATTACGACATACCCATGTGAACACATAGCTTTTTAAAACCATGATTTTCTGCCAATGGGGCTCTTGAACTAGCTGAGGATAACCTTGAACTCCTGGTTTTCCTGCTTTCACTTCCCACGTTGGTTTATGTGGTAATGCCGATCTATCTAACCCAGGTCTTCTGCATGCTCAGCAAGTGATTCATCAACACCTCTCCCATTTGTTCCCATTCTTACCCTCACGGTCAGTGGTGACATTGACAGGCTCAAATGGATCCGGTCCAGTGGCTAAAGTAGACACGCCATTCAGAGCAGCAACCTCAAATGTGTAGGTGACATCAGGACGCAGCCCTCGGATCACCACCTGGGGCTCAACCAGGTCTTGAGAGCCGGGGTCAAAGGTCAGATCGCCCCCACAGCGCGAGCAGGAGCCTCCAGGACGGCACTCTCGGCATCGAACAGTGTAAGTGAGGTCCTGCCGTCCTCCGGAATCGAGGGGAGCACTCCATTCCAGATGTAGGGAAGAACCATTCAGATGAGTAACCACACTTCTTGGAGCAGAGGGTGGCGCTAAGAGAAAAAAGAATCAGATAGAGGGCAGGAGGGGCCACACCAAAGGACAGACAGTCACACTAATCTGAGCGTGGGGCTGTGACGGGTTCGTTTAGATAACTCAACACAACCTAAAATCACCTGGGAAAATTCTCCACGAGAGATTATCTACATTGAGTTGGTTTGGTTGTGTCTGTGCGTGACCATCTTGATTAAGTTAGGTGATCTGGGAGGACCCAGCCCACTGTGGGCAGCACCATTCCCTAGGCAGAGTTTCCAGAACTGTGTAAAAGTGGAAAAATCTAGCTGAGCAGTCAGCATAAGCAAACTTGGGCACATTCACAGCTCTGTTTTTGACTATGGATGTGATATGACTGGCTGTTTCTGCCTTGACGTCCCCACACTGATGGATTAAGACCTGGAATTAAGTTGAATAAACTCCCTCCTCTCCTAAGGTATGTTTTATCAGGGTATTTCACCACAGCAACAGACAACAGGGACCATGGGGGAAGTCTACACATTGTCCCCCAGATGAACTACACACAGGACAACACCCCTGGACAATGGAAACTTACTGGTACAAGGTGAAGTCCGTGGGTCCGACCGGGCCCGATAATACCCAATACGACACAGGCAGACAGAAGACCCAATGTTATTAGTGTGGCTGTTGGCTGGGCATGGCTGGCAGGGCTCCTCTCCTATTTGAGGCTTGAAGGTACCCTGGCCACAGGCTGAAAGAGAGAGCAAATGTGTCTATCAAAACTCACCCTGAAGACCAGAGAAATGGCTCACTGATTAAGAACAGTGGTTGCTTTTCTGGGGGGCTGGGGTTCAGTTCCCAGGACCCATGTGGTGCCTTGCAACCAATCATTCCAGGGGATTCAGTGCCCCTTGACCTTGGAAGGCATCAGGCACTCACATGGTAAATAGACATACATGCCAGGAAAACATTCATACACATAAAGATGAAGTTTAAAAAAACATTTAAAAGCTTTAAAAAGAATCTCCCAACTTCAAAACAAAAACAAAACCTGCAGGAGCTAAGGAATGAATGAATGAAAGAAAGGGGGCCACACCCCACACCTCAGGGTAGGAGTCCTAACTCTTTCAACCTTGACCTTGGCAGTCTAGTGAAGCTCTCATGATTTCAATTAATAAACTTACAGACAGCATCTTTTCTATCCCAATCTGACCTCAAAACTCCATATATGGCTGAAGATGACCTTGAACCTCTGATCTATCTGTCTCTACCTCCCAAATTATGCACTACCAGATGCAGTTTATTCCGTGGAGTGGATAGAACCCACGACTCTGTGCATACCAGGACAGTTCTTTACCAACTCCTCAGCCATCAAAATCACTCTGTGCACTGCCTAATACACAGGATGGCTACAAGAAGTAGGAGAGCTAAAATACATGTAAATCACTAAGAAAGCCTGTGTGTGTGGTACCATATACTATTCTCCTATACCAAAATGCAAACTGGTAAAGCCAGACACTTTGTCTCGTCCTGTAATTCCAGCACTCGGAAGCCAGAGGCAAGACAGAGATTGAAGTTCAAGGCCAGCCTGGGCTACAGAGCAAGTACAAGGCCAGCGTGGGCTACATAGTAAGACCTTGTTTCTCAAAAAAAAAAAAAAAAAAAAAAAAAAGAGCCAAACAACAACAATAAAAAACCTAGGAACTAGAGAGATGGCTCAGAGGTTAAGAGCACATATTGCTCTTGCAGAGGTCCTGAGTTCGGTTCCCAGCATGCATACCGAGTGGCTTACAGCAGCCTATAACTCTTGTTCCAAAAGTTACCTGAAGCCTCAGCTACACATAACTATACATATACACATGAGTTAAAATATGAATCTTTTTAAATTATTAAAAAAAAATAAGATATGGGCTGGGCATGGTGATATACTAAGGGGTTAAAGAGGGAAAATGCACAAGTTGGAAGGCAGCCTTTGCTATAAAGACCTTATCTCAGGACAAAATAAAAACCACGAACAAACAAAACCCAAGAGATGAGCTTCTGGCCTTAGGACCTCTAGAACACTGAAGTCATGAGCAAAGACAGTGTTTTAGCTTATTGTGGCACCCAGGATGGACTTTGTAAAGTCCTGATTTTAGGATGGTATGTAAAACCTCAGATCCCAATCCAAAGGCAGGGACCATGCCAACATTCCAAAAGTAATGACTGGCTAATTTTAGGTGGACATTTGTAAAAATAAAGTCATTTACGGGACTGCGAGCTGGTTCAAGGGGTAAAAAAACGCGTGCCGCCAAGCCTAATGACTTGACTGGATGCCTGCAAGTTGACCTCTGACCTCTGACCACACAAGAGCCTTGGCGCCTCCAACAAACACACACAAAATGGACAAATCTCTAAACAAACCCGAAAAACAAATGAGAAAGCAGATATGAGGACCTGATTTTGAATCGCCAGCATCTACATTTAAAAAAATATTAATAAACACGTAACAACAAAACCAAAACCAAACCACTACCACCAAAAATCAACCAAAAGGCAAAGGACATTGCTAGCTCGGTTGGTAGAGAGCTTGCCTTAGCATGTGCAAGGTTCAAATCCTCAGTGCTGTCAGAAAATAAAAATTAAAAAAGGAAGCCAAAAGCTGAATTCCAGGGACAAAGAAACATCTTCCTATCAGCAAGAGAGGAAACATCCAACAAATAGAATGTAGATCACAAAGTCCTTTTCCTCAGCCCAGAAAGGTATCCCAGCTGTTCAACAATAGTCCGACCTCCTGGGCCAGCCTCCAGGTAGTGTCTGGAAAGCAGAAGTGGTGGATGGAGTGGGCGAGGTTCCAGGAATAGTCAGGAGAAGCTGTGGCTCAGATCATTGCTTATGCTTCTTCTCCAGCTCCAGTAGCCGAGTGTCCAGGAAGTGGGGTACGCTCAGAATGGGGAAACATAAGGGCTGGATACCGGTGCCCGATGCCAAGCCTGATGGTGAGTCTGGTCCCTAGGACCCACATGGTGGATGAGAGGAGAATGGAATCCCCACGAGTGTCCTCTGGCCTCTACAGTCTACCAACCAACCAACCAACCAATCAACCCATTAATGGAACTAATAAAATTCTAAATACTATGTCCTACTACATTAAGAATATAACTTAAAGTTAAAAAGAAAAAAAGCCCACATCTTAAGGAATGAGACGAGAATGAGATGCATGACAGCCCCAAAGCTTCATGGGTAGTCTCACCTCTGCATATTTTGTTGCCCTCAGCAGCCTCGTAGCCAGCCGCACAGCTGCAGCCAGTGACCAGCTGCTCAGCCCACTGGCCATCTTCCCGACAGTAGAGGCTGGGGCTGGAGATAGAGGTAGGAACAGCATTGGCCACACAGCTACCAGCCACCGGTACCACAAGCTCCCGAGGCACAGTCTCTGGGAAGTAGGTCAAGTTCATGGTCAGCCGGGAGCACTTCTTATAAAAGAGGTGCAGAGAGAGCAGAGCCATGCAGGCTCCTTGGTCCTGGAAAGCCAGGTAGAAGCCGGCTTTGCTGAGTGGACCCAGGCGCAGCGTCTTGATATTAACTTTCCCAGTTGCTTCCGCCCCAGGGCGCTTCCGGGTCAGATGCTCTGCAGCCACTGTGTCCACCTGCCAAGAGAAGCCAGATTCATCACCACTGTCCCGATTCCTGGATCTGGTGGACTGTCTTCTTCGCAGACCCCTTTAACGATCTCGGCTCCGGTTCCAGAACCTTCTTCCTACCTTCCACAATATGTAAATATATACATACCTGGTCTCTTATAGTCCAGGGTGGCCTCAAACTTGTTATGTAGCCAAGGATGACCCTGAACTTCTCCTGCCTCCACCTTCCAAGTACTGGGGTGATAGGAAGGGTCACTATATTTATTCATGCAATGCTCCAGATCCAGCCCAAGGCTTTGTGACTGTCAAGCATGCATTCTACCAAATGAGCTACTTCCCAGCCCCCTATGCACTTTTCTGCTGTCCATTAATCCTGTTGTGTTATGCTGCTAACTTTGTCCTGCCTCAATTTCCCAATCATTCATCAATCCTATGAATATTCACGGATACCTGGCGCCATGCCGTCAGAACCAAGGAGAAATGAAACCACCACAGAAGTGGCAGGCAGATGACTGTGTGGTGCAGGAGCCAGGGCAAGGCCAGCATCAGCTCTGGAGGCATAGGTCACTTCTAAGAGTCTCACCTCAGATGCTGATATTCCATGGGAAATCACAGCTAATTCAGGGTGGAGATTTACAAAAGTAAAAATTCATCTTTCCAGGAACGGGATGTAACTCAGTTAGTTACATGCAGGAGGCCCTTGATCTCTAAAACACACCTGCAGTCCCAACACTGGGGAGGTTGGGGCAGGAGGATCAGGAATTTAGGATAACCCTTGGCTACATAAGAGCATTTGAGGCCAGCCTGAGCTATGCATGAGACCTAGATGGCTCAGCAGTCAAGGGCAGCTGATGCTCTTAAAGAGGTCCCAAGTTCAATTCTTAACACCCACATGGTAGATCAAAACTGTCTGTAATTTCAGTTCCAGGAGCTATGATGTCCTCTTCTGGGCTCTGTGGGCACCAGGTATACATGCAGGCAAACACTCAGGCACATAAAATAAAAATAAATTCTTTTTTTTAAAAAAGATTTATTTATTATGTACTCAGTATTCTGCCAGATCTCATTATAGATGGTTGTGAGCCACCATGTGGTTGCTGGGAATTGAACTCAGGACCTCTGGAAGAGCAGCCAGTGCTCTTAACCTCTGAGCCATCTCTCCAGCCCAAAATAAAAATAAATAAATTCTTAAAAAAAAAAAATTACAAAGCAAACCTGTACATGGTGGTACATGCATGCTTTTAATCTCTTCTTTTACGAGGCAGAGATAGACAGGTCTCTGAGAGCTCAGGCCTAGCCTAATCTACATAGTGAGAGAGATCGTATCTCAAAAAAGAAAAGAAGAAAATAAGGAAAGAAGAAAAAAGAAAAAAACAACATGAAAGTTGGACAGAGTTCAGAAGTGAAGAGTACTCATCACTCTCACAAAGGACACGATGCCCAGCACCCACATGGTGGCGGCGCACACCCTCTTTAATTCCAGTTTGAGAGACTCCAACACCCTATTCATTCTCCTCAGGCCCCAAGCACATACACGGTGCATATAAATATATGCAGACAAAACTCCCACACACATAAAATTAATAAACCTAATAAAAAATTTAAAACCAACAACAACAACAAAAGAGGCTGGTAAGGTGGCTTGGGGGTAAAGGAGTTACCACCAAGCTTAATGGTCTGAAACCATCCCCAGAAACCAAGGAGAGGAGGAGGTCCAACTCCTGCTAGACATCTCCTGACAGCCTTCTCCATACCTGCCCGGTGGCATAGTCATGCGTGCAATAAACAAACGAATAAACAAAAACCACATTCATACATACATATATACATACATACACACAAGTTTTGGAAAGTGTCAAGTATGGTGCCAAACACCTATAATCCCAATCCTTGAGAGATGGGAGACAGGAGGATCGGGTGTTGGAGGTTAGCTCTGGGTTCCTTCTACACTCAAAGCCTAGGCTGTGAAACCCTGTTCTGGGCTGAAGCAGAGGCTCATTCTGAGTCCAGCATTTTCAAGGCCAGTCTGGGCAGTACAATGCCTCAACTTTAAGGGAGGCAAGGTGTGGCTGGTGCTGGAAACTAGAATTTAAAAGACAGGGATGGACAGATGGCTCAGTGGTTATGAGCATTTGTTCTTACAGAGAGGACCCTGGGTTCAATTCCCAACACCTACATAGCAGTTCACAATCACAACCATCAGTAATCCCAGTCCTCAGGATGCACATGGTACACAGACATATTAGAAGAAAGCACTCATACGCATAAGATAAAAAATTTTATGAAAAAAAGGTAGCCAGGCATAGTGCCTCATGACTTTAATTCCAGTGTTTGGGAGGAAGAGGCCAGCAGGTCTCTGTGAGTTCAAAGTCAGTCTAGTCTACATAGTGAGTTCCAGGACAGCCAGAGATGCTGTCTCAAAAAACAACAAATTAATTAGTTGGTTAGCTAATTAAAAATGCAGCCAGGAGCCAAATACAGTGCCTCACACCTATAATTCCAGCACTCAGGAATTCAATGCCAGTCTCAGCTGAGTTGTGAATTTGAAGCCAGGCTGTATGTGAGACCCTGTCTCAAAGACAAAACAAAGAAAACACTTGTGCAGAGGAGCCAGGAAGAAGGCACCAGTGAGAAGCAGAAGGTTGTAGATCTGGTGGTGTGGAAGGACCCAGTATCGACAGTCTTGTGAAGAGTGAGTGTGCAAATCAAAGCAGTGCGCCTGCCTGATTTCTTCCTTTCCATCCACCCACGCCATCACCTCTTCCCTCCCTAGATTTAAACCTGCTGCTTCTAGCCCCCAAGTATCCTGCCAAAAGCCTTAGAAAGGCTGTTGAACCCCCCAGTAGTACCTTCATGTAGGGGTTCTCCATCCAAGCCGGCGTGTGCGCCGTGGCGGTATCCGCTTCGCTCTCATAGTAGAAGACGGTGAATGTCTCCTTGCAGGAGCGACTGGCGCCCGGCAGGGATAAGCACTCCATCATGGTGAAGCGCAGCGTGGCATACACGTGGACAGCACCTCTCCTTGGAACCCAGCCAGTGCGCAGCCAGTGTGCCTGGCCTCCTGGACGATTCATGTCGCACACCTCATAGGTGCGGACACTATGCTGCTCTTCATCCAGGCCGCTAAGTTCCTCCCACTGTGCAAAAAAAAAAACAACGGAGCAGTCAGCCAGGGACTCTAGTTAGCTTTGTTGGGGTGGCTACGGGAAGCGAACAACTCAAGTGCTTCCTTACAATCTCCTGCCTCAGTTTCCCTCCTGGCTCACCAGAGATCCAGCTCTTACCTGGCCCTCTACCTGAGGGTAAGTCACCCACTTCAGATCCGCGGTCTCCAGTTTTGTGTTCAGCAGGGTCTCTAAGACAGAAAGACAAAATCAGCCCTTTGGGTTGGTATGGGCGAGAGGTAGGGCCAGGGACTTGCTGGGAACATACAGGAATGGCAGAGAGTGGGTTATCTTTCTAGTTCCAAGTTGAACTCCCAGAATATAAGGCAGTGGCAAAATTTATTTTCTTGGGCCAAGAAATAAAGATGCTAGCCGCTCAGTCTGCAGACCTGGTTTTGATCCTTGGGACCCTCGGGGGAGGAGGTGAGAGACAAGTCTCACAAATTGTCGTCTGACTGCACACAAGTGCCATGGTATAAGAAAACTTCTCTCGGGGCTGGAGAGATGGCTCAGCGGTTAAGAGCACCGTCTGCTCTTCCAGAGGACCCGGGTTCGATTCCCAGCACCCACATGGCAGCTAACAACTGTCTGTAGTTCCAGTTCCAGGCAAACACCAAGGCAAATAAATAAATAAATAAATAAATAAATAAATAAATAAATAAAGTTAAAAAAAAAAAAAAAGAAAAAAGGAAAACTTCTCTGTTTGCATTGTCCCTCATATAAAGAAAATCCGTGTGTGTGTGTGTGTGTGTGTGTGTGTGTGTGTGTGTGTGTGTGTGTGTGTTTGTGTGTGTGTGCGCAGATAGGTTGTCCAGCTTGGAGGCATCATTTCCCGAAGAACCATCTCACCATACCACTACCTTTAGATTCACACCTCCTGATCCCAGGACCAACTCCACCAGCTATAGCGGGTAGGCACTGGACTGTCTCTAGGGACTCCCAGATCTAGGCTTCTTTGGGGCCGTGCCCAGGAGAATGAGGGGAACCCATCCTGGAAGTTAAAAGTCCACAACTCAGGAAAGTCTGAAGAAGGTAGCTTTTAGGCTAGATCTTAGCATTTGCCAGAAGGGTTGGGGGCATGGCTCAGTGGTAGAATGCTTGTTTAGCTCAGGGTCCCGGTTTCATCCCCAGTATCGCAAAAGAAAAAAAAAAAAAATGTGCCGGGCATGGTAGCACATTCTGATAGTCTACCACATTTGGGCGGTAGAGACAGAAAGATCACAAACTCAAGACCAGGCTCCACTACATAGTGAGTTTTCAGCTGGTCTGAATTATATGAGATCCTATTTTAAAACACAAAACAGGACAACCCCATCCTGCCCTTGCCCTCTTGGGGTAAAGGGATGCTGGCACAGGCCTGTTGGAGACTGACTCAGGACTATTTAGAATTTCCTGCTTCTTGGATAAGGCGTCCTTGGTTAGTTACAGAAGTGAGCTTCATGGAGTCTCCCATGATAAGGTGTTCTTGGCGGAACTGCAGGCCTTTCAAAAATGGGATGTCCTTGGCCCTATCATACCATGTATGTTTAGATAGGGCTTCAAACAGTAATCAGTCAGCTGCAGAATCATGGGACCAAAGAGATCCTGCCCACCCCGACTTCCTCTATAACTTTCCACTCTCCTCTCTCTGCTCTCCTCCCCATCTAAAGCATTGCTTAAAAAGCCTCAGCATGCATTCAATAAGCGAAGCCTTGACGTGACTGAGACTGACTCTTGTTGTTCTTTATGCTCTTGGCTTCCTCTCTCTCTCTCTCTCTCTCTCTCTCTCTCTCTCTCTCTGTCTCTCTCTAGCCCCCATTTGCTTCACAGGTGGTGCCCCCTCGAGACCCTCGAATAACTGGACCTGCTGGACGGGGACACAGGCCATGGATCCCTACAGGCCAGTCTCACTGTCCACATTCCCTTTCTGAAGTGCCAAAATTGGCTTTCATCCCAACTCGGTTCCTCTCCCCAGGCCCCACCCCCTTTTCACACCAGATACCCCAGTTCTCCTTTAAGGTAGTGCCCCAGCCTGAGGCACAGCACCTCCCCCATTTGCTGCCATTTGAGGAGCAAGTTCTGGAAGCCAGGACTCCTGGGTTCCCGCCCCGGGCTCCTGCAGAGGCCTCACAACATCTGGAGTTGGTTAGGAAAAAGAAAGGAGATTTTAGAGGTGTGTGTGGGGAGGTGGTAGGAACACACCTGGCAGGCAGGGCTCTGGGATCACCCGTGGGAGGGGACAGGGTGCTGACCGAGCAGGGGATTAGAAGTGCAGAGGCCCCAGGCAATATAAAGAGGGAGGGCGGGCTGGGGAATCCCCCGAAGAGGATAGGGCAACCTGGGGGAGAGGGGGAGCGGACAAGCAGGAGTCTAGGAACCACATGGGTATGAAGAGTGGGCCTCCAGGGGAGCCAGCAGAACACCTGGAACCGCAAACCGCCCTTCCCTTTGGGGCTGCAAGAGAAAAGGGGTGACGGGAAGATAGGGTGGTTGAGGTACCGCCTCAAACTCTTAGTGATGATGCCCATGGATTCAGGGGGGCAGGCAGGAACCTGACCAACTGGAGACAAAGCCTAGAGGCCCTCCATGGGTGGCAAGAGGCAGCAGAGCACATTAGGGACAGGATGCCCAGGGTTCTGGGAAGGGGGTGGATAGAGGCGGCCGTCTCCACCCTCCATTGTTCCAGCCTGGATAGTGCTTTCCTGTCTCCAGTTTATACACTGTCTGTACGCCGCAGGCTGCCCTTCAGCCAGCAGGGCTGAGCACACACTCACTTTCCCTCTCTCCTTCTCAGATCTCTTCACCTCCAGCCGACTCGGTCCATCACTTCCCTGGCCCGCGCTTACTTCCAGCCCACCTCGGCTGAACCCTTCCCAGGTCGCCCCGGGACAGACTCTCAAGGGGACAGACACTCAGTTTACACCTTCCTTGGGGGCACGTGGCCTTGGATCTACCACTTAACATTTCTAAAGCTTCGGCCTTTCATTTGTAAAAATGGAGAAAGGAGACCTGTCTCTAGCAAGGGTCGCTGGAAGTGGAAATGACAGAAACGTAAAGCGACTTGGCACAGGTGGAGGGAGAGCTTGAGAAACACCCGGACAACACACGTGAGAAGGGGCATTTCCTGTTGGCATCTTTCTTTCCTTCCCGACACACTTCATGGATTTTCTGCCCATTTGACTTCCTCCTCTCCAGGGGCCCAAAGCCTTCCCTCACCCCCTCCCCGTTCTCACACTTTGATCAGCCCAGAACAGCACTGCCCAGCCTAGAGGGAGCAGGATTTTCCAAACGCCTTTGATTTTCTTCCCTTTAGCAACCCCCCCATCCCCATAGCCCACTCCCCAAATACCCTTTTGATTCTAAGCAGCAAGGGAGATTGTGGGGGAGCCAAATTCATTGAAAGGAGATTAGGGAAGCGGGGGTAGGGTGGGGGTTTACAGGTCCTGGGCAGCCCCAAGAGGGAATGAAGAACGAAGCTCACAGATCTTCAAGAGGCATTTGGAGAGGAATACAGAAAAGAAAAAGAAAAAAACTCACAGAAATTTGAGGCAGGCTAGGAGGTGGCCAGCTGGGGTGAATTAGGACGACACAAACCAGTGTTGGGCAGTTTCTGTGGGCTTGCACGGGCTTGGGAAAAGTCTACGTCTAAATGGCATTTAAAAAAGATTGGGGTACAGCCTGGAGGAAAACAAAAAAAGGAATTCGCACGAGGTCAGTGTCTGGCGAACCTTTTGGCGTTTGAGCGGGGCTGCAGATGGGACCATCGTGACCAGGGTGTGGAGTTGTAGGGTCCAGGTGTAAATGCTAGGGAATTAGCAATGGGGGTCCTTTTACGGCCTAGCTGGGGTCTGCCTCATCTGCAAGTGCCCCCTCGGGGAACTTTTCCCTGGAGTTTGGCCAGAGGTGGAGGGTGCATAGAAACTTTCGGGATACTTTTGAATATTAGGGTGGGCAGGAAAAGAAAGGCTGCCAAAGGCCTTTGGCATCAGGACAGAGAGTTTAGAAAGCTGGAAAGGGAAAGATGCCTGGTCTGAGCTCTAGACTCCATCTCTTTCCCAAACAAAAGAAAAACCCCACTCCCCGCCAGGCCGCCTCTTCCCCCGCCCCCTCCCGTCCTAGCACTATTGGTCCGAAGTGTGTAGGGGTGCCAGAGCTGGAATAGGGAGAGACCAGCTTCTGCACTCCTAGGCACAACTTTGGGAACTCCAAGAATAGGGGGGCACCCCCAAGTAATCTCACCTTCTAAAGCGGTGGCGAGGGACGCCCAGCACAGCAGCGCTCTGAGCTCCATGGCGCCGCCTCACTTTGGCTGAAGACGATCCGAGTTTGGGGGGCCCTGGCCCCCCCAGGTCTGAACCTCCCTTGGGCGGATGCACACCGACTCTACTGCAGGGACTTGCTGTCGGGGGCCTCTCAGCGATGGCCCATGCGGGCGCGCAGGGCACCCGCGCTCAGGTGCGGCCCCCACGTCCCCGCCGCAGCGCGCGCGCGCGGGGAGGCCAGCCTTGAGGGGGGACGTCCTGGCAGTGGCCGTCTCTGGGCGGGCGGAGATCGGGACGTGGCTGAGAGTTAGGGGTCCCTCCGGGGCTTCTGGGGTCCCGCCCTGGCTGATTGGGGTGGGCCGATTGCTCGCGCTCTCCCTTGCTCCCAGGAGTGGTTGGTGGTTCTCCCGCCGCCGGGCTGAGTGCGCGGATCGCGGTCGAGGAGGGTGAAAGCCAAAGTGGGGACGGAGCAGTAGGGAGGGAGACAGGCTGGGCCAGGGTTGGGCCGGGCTGAGACTGGGCCGGGAGGCGCCTGGCCTAGGAGGGAGGGGCACACAGGAGGCGGAGACAGACCCGAGTCAGCGTCCCGTCCCCCCCATCTCCCTACACCCTGGAGCCCAGGCTTCGCGGATCGGGGAGTGAGCGGGGGAGCTGATTGGCTCCCGTGCTGCTGAATAATTCATAAGGGGGGGGGGCGCGCCCGAACTGAGCCAGTCGGGAAGTTAGGAGAAAGTTTGCAAGAGGGGGAAGGGCGGCATGCGTGGAACTCAGGGACTGTCCAGGGGTGCTGGGTGACCCGTGCGTAACTCCTCGATTGTGCATATTGGGGCCAGAGCCTAGGAACCTTTAGGACAGGCTTGAATCCATCCGGCCTTGCAGAGGTGTGTGTAAATGCGCTCTCCACACACACAAAGCCTGCTTTGATCTTGCAGCGGGACCTGAGATTCTACTTGTGGATGCGCACCCTGCCATCTAGTTGGAGCAGGAGATTGCATTTGAGAGAAGAGGGTTAAATCTATGCCTTTGGGGATAGAAGGCTACCCAGCGGACACCTCCCCCCCACACACACACACAAGCAACAATCCCAGCTCGGAGGCCTCCGGAGCGAGTGCTCACACGATCATAGAGTTAAGGTTAAGTGCTGGAGATCCACTGTGAGCGCGGTCTGGCGCAGAGAAATATGCAGAAAGGGTGGAAATAGTGGCTTGCGACCCAAAGACGTATAGAAAAAGTAAATACAAGGTAGGCGTGTCAGAGAGGGTAAAGGATGCCAAGGGATATCTATATCTACATCTTTTCTCTCTCCTTTCTTTTTTTTTTGGGGGGGAACACTCCCCCACCCCACCCGCCGCCCGCAGCCTTGACCTCCAGGGCGGGGGTGGAGAGCTCTGTGGCTCTTTCCTGAGGCTGTTTCCTGTCTGGCTCCTGGGGGCCCTCGGGATGGCTGGGAGGGCCCTTCCTCCCATTTGCCAACACCCCCCCCCCCCAATCAGGTTGAGGGGAAAGTCCAGGAAAGATGTGCTCCTCATCTACTTAAGGGCACAGATAGTGGGGGCGCACTAGGGATGGATGGGAGGGGTGCTACCAAAGTCGGTCCCTAGGGGGATGCGAGAAGGAGATTTAAGATTTAAATGCAAGGTCTGGAAATTCTGGAGTAGGAGTCTGAGGCACCTGGGGGTCTGCCAAATACTCTAACCACACACGTGCGCGCGCGCGCGCGGAGGACACGGGAGACCCGTGATGACCTCTTGTCCCCAAGCACTTATCTTCCTGCAGCAAGTAGTGCTTCCCACCCCCCTGTCCTTCCTCACTGTCCTGCCTGGGTCCTGCTCCGGGGTGGGGGGTCAGCCAGGGCAGGAAACAGCCGGCTTGGCTGGAGCCAGGCTGACCAGCTGAAGCTGGGAGTCCCCTCCTCCTTCCCCAGGCTCCCCTTTACTTACCCAGACACCCCCCTTTTTGCAGCTGTCATTCTGCACCAGGGTCCCCCAGTCTTTCTGAATCACGACTTCCGGCTCATCCAGGCGCCACCATCAGCAGCCCACTTCAAGCCTTTGATTGCTTACATATTTCTCATTTCGTGGGATAAGCAATGCATTAGTATACAGAGAGGATTAACGCCTCAAGAGTGGAGAGACGAGCAGGATGGGAGGGATGAGGCAGGGTGGAGGAAGGAGCTATTAATGAGACTGAAATGATCAAACAGCCCACCAGACTTCGTCTGCAGTAGTAGATAGTGTATCAGTAAAAGTGTGGCTACTGGGGTGGTCTCTCTGTAGCTCTCTTATCAGTAGAGAGCTTGGTAGATAGTTTCCCTGGCACCCAGAAAGCCAGGGTTCCTTCCTCAGTCCTGCATAAATTCAATATGGTGATGCATACCTGTAAGCCCCTAACTTGAAAGGGAAATAGGGGCAAGTTTCAGACTGTATTACATTGCAAGTCTTAAAACACACACACACACACACACACACACACACACACACACAAAGAGCTGGTGAAAATCCCGTGATTTCCCTTTTCCATGCAAGTGACGCCTGAGATTTTTACTCTGCTGGTCAGGAAGCACCCTCCATTTATCCTGTGCATATGAGGTCATTTCTTCCAACACTCTGACCACCAGAACCACTTCGTTGCCAAGCATCTCGGTTGCTGCCGCAGGTGCGAACTCATATTAATCCAGAATCAATGTTTGTCCCAAAGAGACCTGAATAAATCTCAAACCCCTTTCCCCCTCAGTTTTAGGACACTTGGAGGAACAGAGAACTAGATGATTGCTCAGTGGTAAAACTAACAACTGCCAAGCCGGAGGACTGAATTGCAGAGTAAACATGGTAGGAGGGGAAAACGGGTCCCAGAAGTTGTCTGTCCTCTGTTCTCCACATGCACACTGTGGGTGGCATGCACTGGCTCCCTCCTAATCCAATAAATAAAAATATAATTTTAAAAAATTAAAGGCTCAGCAGTGAAGGCTCAGTTGCTTTTGCAGAGGACATGAGTTTGGTTCTAAGCACTTACATGGTGGCTCACAACCATCTATAATTCCAGTTCCATTGGACCCCCATCTAATGCTCTCTTTGGACCTCTGTGGGTACCAGGCATGCATATGGTACACAGACATACACTCAGGGAAAACACTCTAGCACATAGAACAAACTTGAAAAGTTTTAAAACATGGAGGCCTTCAGCATTTCCATACTGCAAGTGTTAGCAATCACCTCTGTTTCCAGGCCATAGCAATAAGGTATTCTGATAGGCCAATAGTTACACACAACCTTCCTGAATAACATTAACAGGAGTCTCTTCCTTCTTCTTCTCCTCCTCCTCTTCCTCCTCCTTCTTCCCCAAGCAAACCTCAGAAATTTTTATATAGCTGAATGTGACCCTGATCCTCCTGTTGCCCAGGCCTCAGTGCTGGGATTACAGACATGTATCATCACACCAGATTTATGAAGAGCTCCGAATGAAACCTCCAGCTCCAGGCATGCTAGGCAAGCACTGTCCCCACTGAGCCACAAACCCCAGTCTAGGCTTCTGCTTTCACATCTCGACAGTTGCTTTTGAGCCCTCACTGAGATAAAGCTTTTCCTCTGTGTACACTGGGCTTAGTGCTGCTGGCCTGTGATCCCAGCACTAAGGAAGCAGAGGCAAGATTGCTGGAATTTTGATCGGTTTGCCCTACTCAGTGCGTTCTATGCCAGTGGGTAAACTCTAGTCTCAAAAAAAAAAAAAAAAAAAAAAAAAAAAAAAAAAAAAAAAAAAAAAAAAAAAAAAAAAAAAAAAAAAAGAAGAAGAAAAGAAAAGAAAAAAACTAAAAGCATAGGTAGGCATTGGGGGGTGAAAAAGAAAGTAATAATAATAATAATGACAAAAATATAGGTATGAAAATGTCAGAACAAAAACACATTACTTTGTAGGCTAACTTTAAAAAACTTAAGAAGAGGTTGACAAGATGGCTCAAAGGGCAAAGGGGTTGTTGTGAAAATTGACAAACTGAATCTGAGCCCCAGGACCCACAAAGTAGGAAAGCACCAGTTCCTATAAATTTTCCTCTGACTGATCTGCACACACACACACATACACACACCAAATACAATAGAAACAAAAGCCCAAATTTGATAACAATAAATCAGAAAAAAGTTCCTATATGTTTGATAAAAAAAACAGAGCAGACTAGCTATTTATCCCTTTAAATTATAACTTGTAGAAGTTCCCACATTTCCTCTAGCAGCCCAACAGTCCTCCTTTGGAACACCAAACCTTGTGTCAAGTCCAAAGTTCAGGATTACTTCAAAGTTCCGTGAAGTTTAAACTTTAGCGCCCCTCACCTGTCTGGCTGCTTCCCAGGCCCTAGTTAATGAATACCACTAATTTAAACCGTTTTCTCTAGGTTTGAGTGTGTGTGTGTGTGTGTGTGTGTGTGTGTGTGTGTATGTGCGCGCGCGCATATAATCTTTTTTAAAGATTTATTCATTTATTATGTATACAGTGTACAAAAGAGGGTACCAGATGTCATTATAGATGGCTGTGAACCATGTGGTTGCTGGGAATTGAACCCCGGGTCCTCTGGTAGAACAGTCAAAGTGCTCTTAACCTCTGAGCCATCTCTCCAGCCTGCATCTAATCTTCTTATACGGAGGTCAGAAGTTCATCACTTGTGTCTTCTTGTTTTTGGACATGGGGTTTCTCTCTGAGCCTAGAGCTCTCTATTTTGGCAGGACTGGCTAACCAGAGAGCCCTGGGGATTATGTCTGGGCCCCACCCCCTCCTCCATCAGGCTAGGGTCACAGGCATGAGCTTCCCTGGCACTTACATCTGGTGCAAGGAAGGCATCAGAACTCAGGTCCTCATGGCCTCTGCCTGCACTGGCACGTGTTTACCCATAGCCATGCCCCCAGCACTCCTCATCCTCCTTCTCTCCTTTTGAGAGATGGCCTCACATATCCCAGGGGAGCCTAGAAATGGCATTTGACGCTGCTTCCTCTCAGTGTAGCTATTGCAAGCATGCACCACCTCACCTGGTTTTGGTCAGTGCTGGGAACTGAACCAGGGCTCTCTGTGCACACTAGGCAAACACGTTACCATCCTCAACATGCATGGTGACGCTGGAAATAACCTGAAATTGGGCATCTCCCTTTATAATTCTCATTTTCACTGTTGTTAATGAATAAGACGAGTCTTGTGTGTCCCAGGCTGGACTTGAACTCTCAGTGTAGGTGAGGATCACTCTGAATGTCCAATCTTTCTGTCTCTACTTTCCCACAGCTCTGAAACAAAAAGAATTTGGTAGGGCTGGGTATGGCAGTGCTTGTCTTTGATACCAGTATTTGGGAGGCAGACTCAGCAGATTTCTGTAAATTAAAGGCCAGCCTGGTCTTCCTAGTGAATTCCAGGGCTATGTAGAGAGACTCTGTCTTAAAAGACCAAAAACAGGCCTGATGGTGGTGGTGCATTTCTTTAATCTCAGCACTTAGGAGGCAGAGGCAAGCAGATCTCTGTGAGTTCCAGACCTACCTGGTCTACAGAGTGAGTTCTAGGACAGCCAGGGCTACACAGAGAAACTCTGTCTTGAAAAACAAAAACCAAAGAATTTGGTAGAAGTATTTACATTGCTAAAATGAATTGTAAAGCTCATTTTTTTTTTTTTTTTTGAGACAGAGTCTTGGTATGTAGCCTGGGCTGGTCTTGAACTCATGATTCTCTAGTCTTTACATCTAACATGCATCCCCATTACCATTCAAGTACTTCTTCTTTTTAAGATTTATTTATTTATTATGTGTACTACCAGATGTCATCACAGATGGCTATGAGCCACCATGTGGTTGCTGGGAACTGAACTCAGGACCTCTGGAAGAACAGTCAGTGCTCTTAACCTCTGAGCCATCTCTCCAGCCCCCAAATAATTCTTAAAAACATTTGTTTGTAAAGAAGAGAGAGAAAAAAAAAAACATTTGTTTGTTTATTGTATGCTTGGTACACACACACAGAAGTGATATTAAAAATATAGAGCTCAGAAATGACTTGCAATAGCAGTTCTCAGGGCTGAAGAGATGGCTTTAAGGTTAAGAGCAACAGATGCTATTGCAGAAGATCTGGATTCAATCCCCAGGACTTGCATGGTAGCTCAGAACCATCCTTAGCTACAATTTCAGGAATCCTTCTCCCCTCTCTGTATGTGTGATACATACAAGCAGGTAAGCACTCATACACGTTAAAGAAAAAAAAAAAAAAAGGAAAATAACATTCTTTCCTTTCCTTTCATCATGTGGGTCCCAAGGATCAAACTCAGGTCAGCAGACTTAGTGGCAAATACCTTTCCTGGATGAGCCATTTCAGTGGCCCTTTTTGTTTATTTGAGACCAAGGTCTCAAGCATCTCTGCCCAGCTGGCCTCAAATGCCTGATTCTCCTGCTTCAACATCCCAGGTGCTAGAATTATAAGCTATGAGCTACCACACCCAGCAAAAAGTACACATCTAACAGGAAAAAAAAAAAAGTAGGAAATGGAAGCAGCAGTATCACAAAGACAGCCGGTGATGTGGCTCAGAAATAGGTCAAATGCCAAGCAGACACAGTGTTAAGTTCTATTGCAGCACAACCAATAACAAAACAAACAAATAAAATCAGGAAAGCATCTCAGAGAGATCCAGGAGGAATGTTTACAACAAGAATCGCTTTTCTAGATAATAGAATGCTTACGTTCATCATTTAGACCTTTATAGGGCCTGGAGAGACAGATCAATTGTTGAGGCTCCTGCTGCTCATGGCAAGGACCAGAGGTTGGTTCCCTGTACCCAGATCCAGCACAGCTCACAGATCCCTTTAACTTTAGCTCCAGGAGATCCCATGACTTCTTTTAGCCTCTTCAGGCACCTGCACACACATGGGAATACATGCATATATATAACACAAAAGTAAAATTTTAATTGAAAATCATTTGTGGGATTAGAGAAATGTCAGAGTGGTTAAGAGCACTGGCTGTTCTTCCAGAGAACCCAGATTCAATTCCAGCACCCATTTGGCAGCTCACAACCATCTGTTAACTCCAGTTCCAGGGAATCTGATACCCTCTTCTGGCCAGCTTGGGCACTGCACACACAGGGTGCACAGATATTTATTTAATCAAAACACTCATACACACAAAACAAAAATAAATACATTTTTTAAAAAAAAAAAAAATTCCAGTTGGTGGTGATTTTCAAACTTATAGAAACTTCAAGAAGCATGTGACATAGAACTCCTGTTCTGTCCACAGCAAACCTTCTGGAATGCAACATATAGAAAGTTGTCATAGAAACTTCTAGATTTGGAAAAGACTTTTAAACCAGCAGTGAAAGAGCCTCTCAGTGAAGCAAGGGCAGAGAAATGGGATGATATAACCACCCTGGCTTTCTTGAGATGGAGACAGCATCTCCTGAGGTGGTATAAGGGGAATTATTCCTAGTGGACAGGTTCACTTGAGCCATCAAAGATGCTGATTATTAGCAGCAGAGATTCCCCAGAGACATCAGAGACTTGAGAGCAATACAGGAGAACTGGGCCTGGCTAAGAGACATGAGCATGTGAAAGGCGGGGTTTGATACCCAGGGCTCAGGACCAGGTAAGACTATGCTAACCAGAGAAAGAAAAATAAATTAATTCATCAAGGACCATGTGCTGGTGATTTGTCAACTTGACACAAGCCAGGATTCTGTAGGAAGAGGGATTCTCCATTATGAAAATGCCTCTATCAGATTGGCATGTAGGTAAATTGGGGGAGCATTTTCTTGGTGAAAGACTGACATAGGAGGGCCTAGTTCATTCTGTGGGTGGTGGCACCCTGAAATGTATAAAAAAAAAAAACGAAGCTGAGGGAACCTTGGAGAGTAAACCAGTAAGCAGCAGTCCTCAATGGCCCAAGCTATGGTTCCTGGCTCTGCTTTCTGCTACAGTTCTCATGCTGACTTTCATTCATAATGAGCTACACACAATATGGTGACATTAACCCTTTCCTCCCCAAGTTGCTTTTGGAAATGGTCTTTATCGTAGCAATAAAAAGCTAGCTGAAGGGGCTGGAGAGATGGCTCAGCGGTGAGGAGCACTGACTATTCTTCCGGAGGACCTGAGTTTGATTCCCAGCATCCACATGGCAGCTAACAACTGTCTGTGATTCCAAGATCTGACACCCTTACACACTTATGCATGCAGGCAAAACACCAATTCACATAAAATAAAAAATAAATATTTTTAAAAAAAAAGCTAGCTGAAGCCCAGTGGTGGGTTTTAATCCGCACTAGGGAGGCAGAGACAGGCAGAGCTCAGAGTTCCAGTACAGCCAGGGCTACACAGAGAAACCCTGTCTCAAAAAAAGGAAGGAAGGGAGGGAGGGAGGGAGGGAGGGAGGGAGAAAGAAAGAGACGGGGGGGGGGGAGAAAGAAAGGAAGACAGAAAGAGAAGAGAAAAAGGAGCTGAGAGACTGAGTAGCTGGTGTTGTGGGTCTTTTGTGATTGCTGCTGAGCTCCATCAAAGGACACAACCAACCGATAAGTGGTGGGAAAGACATCAACAGACATGAATGGCTTAGACTGGAGTGTGAACCAGGTCCATAAGATGCAGAAACAAGTATAAACAGATTAAAAGGAAATAAGCCAAACAGCAAACCTCTGTGTTCCTAGGGGGCAAATGTGGCTAGATTTGCATTGAGGCAGAATCCATAGAAGGCAAATTGACAAAGATCAAATGTGAACCTTGGGAAGCTGCAGGGCCCAACCAGCAGCTTAGGGTAGGTAAAAAATAATAGAAAAAACAGATACAGTTGATTTCTATTGTATCCCTAATGGTAGGGGAAGGGAGGGGGGTAGGAACATCCCTAGCCACTTCAAGAGAAACTGCCAGTGAGGAGAGGAGGATGCACTTTAACTACAAAATCTCATGGAAAATTGTGGATTTATTGGTCTTATCCTAATGCTAAAAAAAACCTTTGGGCTTGGGTGGATGCTGGAAGCAGGTGTGCCCAGTTCCTTGTGGCCTCCGGGAGTATAAGAGGCAATTAAACATCAGTTGGCAGACATACATAGAAAACAAAGCAGAGTAAAGGGATTAAGTTTAAACTAGGAGTGGGCAGTTCTCCTGAGTGTACTACGTATATTTCTTAGTGTGTGTGGGGGGTGACATTGAGATTGTTTGTCCATATAGAGGGCCCCCTTCAGCAGCCAGATGTGCCCTATGGGGGAGCACTGCCTGTGACTGTAATACATGTAGCCCTAAGGAATACAGGTTTAGCCTAAGGAGACAAATGCTGGACAACCTCTGGTCCTCGGCCAAACTAAACATCTCCAGTTAGCCCCTTCAAGCTTATCAGAGGCCCCATAAGAACACCCCAAGGTGAGAAAAAAGTTGTAGAATTCAAACAGAAATGCCATTACAAAAAAAAACCAAAATAAACTGAAGCCCTCCATCTTTGCTGTTCCTAATACCACCCTTTTGATAAGACTAAAGGTTTAATTTTGATAAAATCTTATCACACTGTATTAGACCTTGCCAACCATTTCCTTTTTAAAAATATTTTTTGAGACAGGGTCTCACTCTGTAGCCCTGACTGGCCTGGAGGATGTAGACAGATCTGTTTTCCTATGAGGCAAGGATTGAGTCAGCATGCTTCAGCTCAGTATATTCTTCTTATTTATTTATTTGATTTATCGAGACAAAGTTTTTCTCTCTGTTGCCCTGGCCATCCCAAAACTTGCTTTGTAGACTAGATTGGCCTCAAACTCAAGAGATCCACCTGCCTCTGCATCCCGAGTGCTGGAATTAAAGGCATGTACTATCACAGCCCTGCTCAGAAAGTTTTTTTCAAAGAAAAATTATGAGGTTGGAGAGAAAGTTCAGTGATGAAGATCACATATTGCTCTTGCAGAGGACCGAGGTTTGATTTCCAAATCTGGCGGCTCACAACCATCTGTAACTCCAGCTCCAGGGGATCTAGCACCCTCTTCTAACCATAAACATGTATATTTATGCATGCCTGATTCCTGTCGCAGCCAGGAAGAGCCATTGGATCCCCTGGAACTGGAGTTACAGACGGTTGTAAGCTACCATGTGGATGCTGGGAACCGAACCCAGGTTTTCTGCAAGGAAAGCCAGCTCTTAACCACTGAGCTGTCTCTTCAGCTCACAGTATCTTTTTAGTTCCTAACTTCTATTATCACTTGACATCTCAACGGCTCAAAACAGACACAATAGATTGTCAGGCTTCATTAAGGCTATCTCCATAGTTCTACTTTTCACTATGGGATGGCATTTCGGGACTTTGCATTGTTGCTGCTAAAAGGTTCCATTTATATATGGATAACATGATGCTAATCTTTAAGTGTTTTACAGGCTTAGAGATTCATTTGAGAGATGTTCAAGCACGCATAAAGGAATATGGGTTGGGGCTGGAGAGATGGTTCAGTGGTTAAGAACACTGGCTGCAGCTGGGCGGTGGTGGCGCATGCCTGTAATCCCAGTCCTTAGAGTGATCAGAGTGAGTTCCTGGACAGCCTCCTCCAAGGCTACACAGAAAGACCCTGTCCAAAAAAAAAAAAAAAAAGATGATGAAGAAGAGAGAGAGAGAGAGAGAGAGAGAGAGAGAGAGAGAGAGAGAGAAAGAAAAAAGAAAACTCTCAGACGAGATTCACATAGAAAGTACTAAGAGACAAAAAGGCAAACTAAAGCTTGGTACTAGCACTGCAGAATCAAATCAAACCAGTTGCAACTCTGCAGAAATTCCAAAAACATCATAGAAAAGGAAACGATGGGAAATCTCGTCACAAAGGATTCAAGGGCCAGGTGCAGCTGTGGACCCTAGGTTGAAACTTCAGAAGCCCGTAAATCAGCACCCTATACACTTGATTGTCTTTTGACTTGATACTTGAGATACTTGAGATTGTCTTTTGACTGAATCCCAGAGTGGTGGCCTAGGTATTTATGCCAGCATTTAGGATGCTGAGGCAGGAGGATTGTTGAGAGTTCAAAGCCAGCCTAGCTAAAGAGTGAAACCCTGTCTCAATAAGCAAACAAACAAAATAATAGACTAGTAATCTCAGTAGTTGGAAGGTGGAGGTGGAGGCAGAAAGAATCAAGTTCAAGATCGCCCTGTGTATATATTGAATTCCAGGGCAGTCTGTGCTTCATGAGACCCCATGTCAGAATATGAAATAAATACAAAAGGGTAGAGAGGGTGCGCGCATACACGCACTAAATAAAGTTTAAAAAGGAGTTTCAGTGACTTCAAAGGCACCAAAAGACCAGTTGACCCACTGTTTATTTTTTCCCTCTGGGTCAGCACAGAGATGGCAACAGTCCTACAATCAAGTACCTGCTAGCCCCTAGCCCTTTCTCCTAACCCACACATTCACTCACTGCCGAGATTCCTGCCCAAGCTGATGATGCCATTCTGTTTGCTAAGGCAACACCTTTTTTCTTTCTTTTTAAAAAGATATTTATTTATTATTCATATGGGTTCTATCTGCATATGTCTGCCTGCATGCTCCATCACATCACTGGTGAACCATCATTGGTGAACCATCTGGGAATTGATCTCAGGACCCCTGGAAAAGTAACCAGTGCTCCTAACCTCTGGGCCATCTGACAGGCTGGCCTCCAACTCCTTCGAATTTGAGGATGACCTTGAACTCTGGATCCTCTTGCTCTTGCCTCAATGCTGGGATTATAGGCATGCACCACCACACTGGTTTATGCAGTGGTAGGGATCAAGTTGGGGCTTTGGGGGTGCCTCAGTAAGCACCCCATCAACTGAGCCACATTCCCAGCCTTAAGCTAATACTTTCTACTTACTATTAAAAGGGGCTGGTTAGCCTGTCAATGGTGATGCACACCTTTAATCCCAGCACCAGGGAGGCAGAGGCAGGTGGATCTCTGAATTCGAAGCCAGCCTGGTCTACAGAGTGAGTTCCAGGACAGCCAGGACTACACAGAGAAGCCATGTCTTGAAACCCCTTCCCCCAAAGAGGGAGCAGTTCACCCCTTACCACTTCAGGGAGGTTTCTCCACCTTGTCAAGAAAAAGAAGGGGCCTGGGATGCTGTTGGGATATCAGAGACTAGAGAGAATCAAACCAGCTGGAACATAGCGGAGAAGGGGTAGGGGAGGGCTTGCTAGGTTGAGGTGGGAGGGGCATAGAGTACAAGGGGAAGAGAGCCGGGACTGGGGGCCAGAGTTTAAGGTGGGGGGAGTGGAAAAGGTGGAGCAATAGGAGGGTGGGGGAGAGTTAGTGAGAGGCTCATTGTCCCTGTAGGGGAAGTCTTTTGTTTCCTCTCTTCCCTTGACAGCCTGACAGGATATGAGGCCAAGCCCCCCAACCTCCTATGCCAATATCTCCGGCACCAACCATTAGACAGCTCTTTCCCTTACCATTGTGTTCTTGATAGGAAAGGGGGCGGGGCAAGGGCAGACGGGAGACTAGCTCTAGTTGGGACTATCAGTGGTTAGGGCCCAGGTTACCAGAGTTCTAGAGGGACCCAAAGAACCAGAGCTGGTTAGGCCAACTTGGCAGGGTGAGATCTGTGCTGGGGAGGAGCAGGAAGCCAGGCCCCGGGTGGGGCCACCACTGAGGGGAGCAGCTCGGGCCAGGGGGAGGTAAGCTGGATCCCAGAGGAGATGACGCAGGGCTTCAGGCGTCTCCCAGCCCCCATTATTCTCGCCTGGGAACCAAACAGCACACCTGAACCCCAAGATTGCCCCCACCCCCTCCATTCCCTAAGGTTGACATCACCCCGCCAAGGCAGCTTGCAAAGTCAGGTGTCCCTGGGCCCTCCTAATTCAGTTCCTTGATGCCCTCCCTCCTCCCCAGGACCTAGATAGGTCCCAGGAGGGACCCTGGAATGTCATCTCTCCTGGATTTTTTTTTTTTTTTTTTTTTGCTCCATCAGCTGTCCTGCAGGAAGGGCGCCCGGCTCAGCTTCGCCTCCCTTCCCGAGTCTTTTGTTTGCTGGGTTTTCAGGAAATTGAAGGGGTGGTGGCCAAGGCTCATCTGCTCTAGGGACCTGGACATGGTCGTGGTAGAGGAGGAGGGACAGAATCACCAGACTCTGGGGAGCTCACGGTGGGAGGGGGTAGGTATCGCCAGGAAATTATTATTTGAGGTCTCCTTCGGAGTTCCCGGGTTGATTGCATTTCCTGATCAGCAGAGGAAAGGACAGCTTATGTGTGTGCTTAGGGAGGAGAGCCTGGGATGACACTGAGGTCACTTAATTGGCAAGGTGTTGACACAGGGTTTGTAAAAACAGTTAGTGAGTGCCACAGCTCATCCTCCTGCCTCGGATCTTGGAGCTCTCAAGAAGAGGGGAGATGGCAGGTGGGTCAGATCATGCTGTCTGGGGTTTAGGTTGTTGTCCCCCCCCCCTTTTTCTTTTAAAAATTGAGAGGAGGTCCAGCGCGTAGACCCGGAATTCCCGCCTTCCCAGCATACAACCGCAGAAACGACGCCAGTGTGGACGCTCTGGCGCGTCGGCGTCCTCTCGTTGATTGCCCTCTTTCTGAGGCCATCTAGGGCGCCGCCATAGTCCCTTCTCTGTGGGCGTGGCCTATGCAGTCACGTGACGAACAAGACCTCAGCGTAGCTTATTGTGGACGGGGGAAGTCAGAGGTTTTTCTACAGCTGCAGTCTAAAGGAATGGCTTTTATTTACTTATTTGAGCCACTTCTGGCTCTGTAGCCCAGGCTGTCCTTGAACTTGAGGTCCACCCGCCTCTGCCTTGTCAGTGCTAAGATGAGCCACCACTAGATTAACCCTGTGCTGTAGTCTTGGGCAAAGTATTTCTCTCTTTCTCTCTTTTTAAAGGTTCTCTTTAGATTTATTTATTTATTCTGTGTGTATGAGTGTTTTCTGTGCATGGTGTCCCAAGAGGTCAGAAGGCATCGGGTCCCTTGAGACTGGAGTTACAGATGGCTTGGAGCCACCATGTGGGTGATGTGTCCTCAGCAAAAGCCACAAGTGTCCTTAACTGCTGAACTATCTCTCCAGCCCTAGACAAAACATTTCTCAACTCACCCAGCATGTCTGTTTGAGTTTGGCCCAAAGGTTAAGGCAGCAAAGACTTCAAGGGGCAGTGCCGGGACAGCTCATCTTCACTGTCAATTGACCGACCCAAAAAAGCTCTGGGTGGGTTCGTGAGGGCTTTGGTGCGGAGACACACCCTCTCTGTAGCTGGCGTCAGATTGTAGGCTGGGGACTAAATACGTGAAGCGAGCTGAGCTGCAGCATTCATTGCACTCTGCTTCCTGACTGTGGATGGCACGTGACTCAGCCGACACTTCAGTTCCCCGCTGTGGGTCAAAGCAAACTCTTCTTTCTTAGGTTACCTTTGTTACAGTAATGTGAAAAGAAACTGGATACTGAGGCATCTTCGTTTGTAACAAAAGCATCACTTAACATCCCCTACAAAGCCTCCCGCTGTTACCATAACCTACATAAGTGTTATCACCAACAAAGCTACTGGGAGACTGATCTGATTGCTTAGCTGTGGACTTCCACCGGCGGTGCTGATTGTTAAATCAATCAAAGTGAAGCTATGCCAGGTGTGTTGCAGGTTCTTAATCGAGCACTCAGGAGGTCGATGCAGATAGATCTCTAAGAGTTCAAGGACAGCCCGGTCTACATAGTGAGCTCCAGGCCAGCAAAAAGGCTACATAGTGAGACTGAAAATGAAGCTTTATTAGTAAAAGATTATTAGGAGCCTCCACCTTCTCCTCCTCCTTTATGCTTTGAAAGAGACAAGGCTGGCCTCAAACTTGCTATGCAGACAGAGATGAATGACCTTGAAGGATAATTTTTTTTTTTTAAATTTCTGTCCCAGCCTTTTGAACCAATGGTGGGATTACAGGCATGCATTACCATGTCCACTAGAGTTTATTTATTATTCCCCCTCCCTTCCAGGGAGAGAGGCTCATTATGAAAGGGCAGTGACTCTGTCCTGATAGGCTGTATGACATTGGAGTTGATTCTGGGTGGCGTACTGAAGGCATTTCATGAGGTGAGGTTTTCCCATAATTGCTGGACATGCAGCCTGAAGTGAAGCATAGAGGTCCAGGCTGAGGATATACCTTAGAGCTATTAACATGTGGTATTTATTGCTCTGAGATTGAGTTGAGTGCAGGCAGGAGGGTCAGGAATTCAAGACCAGCCTGGGCTACATGACCCAGTCTCAAAAAAAAAGAACAAAACCACACTTAAGACATATAAACAAAAACATCTGGGTGCGGTATCTCATGCCTGCCTTTCATCCCAGCACTTGGGAGACAGCCAGGTGGATTTCTGGATTCAAGGCCAGCCTGGTCTACAAAGCAAGTTCCAAGACAGCCAGGACTACACAGAGAAACCCTGTCTTGAAACAAAACAAAAACTATAACCAAAAAAGAATAAGGCAGGTGTGTTGATAAAATAGCTATAGTGTCAGCACTTGGGAAATGGAGGCAGGAAGGTCAGGAGTTAAAGGTCATCCTCAGCTATGCAGCCTGGCTCTTAGGAGCCTGTCTCAATCATACATACAAGGGTCGAGAGCACAATTTGTATTTGACTGTGTGCAGAGTCAAATACAAATTGTTCCTGTCTCAGCTTTCAGGAACTTCACAAAATCTCCAAATATTGTGACTGAAACACAGGTAGCAGAGATGACCTCAGAAACGCCAAATTTCTCCCTGGTAGAGCCAGCCACGCAGTGTGTGTGAGTTTGTATCCATATATGTTCATATGCATATGGGAAGCCCAAGGTCAATGGCAGGGTCTCCTCGCCACTTTCTACTTTATTTTACATATATATATATATATATATATATATATATATATATATATATAGCTTTATTTATGTGCATTGGTATGAAGGTGTCAAATCTCTGGAATAGGAGTTACAGACAGTTGTGAGCTGCCATGTGGATGCTGGGAATTGAACTCCGGTCCTCTGAGAGAACAGTCAGTGCTCCTAACTCCTGAGCCATTTCTCCAGCCCCTCTAATTTCTTTCTTAAGATAGGCTTCTCACTGAACCTGGACCTCACCAGGGCAGCTAAGCTGAGTCTCCTACCCCTCTTTTCTACAGGGGTTCTGGGGATCAGCACTTTTGGTAGCTGTGAGCCCCAGCATCTCCTACGGGAATGCCAGACTCTGTTCATTTCTGGAGGTCCAAACAACAGAGTGACCATAAAGCTCTACATAAAATTTCACAGTGTAGGCCTGGTGATGGTTAAAGGCCTTTAGGCATGAGCCTTTAATCCCAGCACTTGGGAGGCAGAGGCAAGCAGACAGATCCCTGTGAGTTCAAGGCCAGCCTGATCTACAGCGTGAGTTCAAGGACAGCCAGGGGTACACTGAGAAACCCTGTCTCAAAAAAAAAAAGTGTGATTTTTTTTGTTTTGTTTTTATTTTTTTGTAAAGTTTAGAATGTGTTGCTAATAGTCTCCAGGGACTGGTGACATGGCTCAGTGGGTAAAGGGACTTTTGCTGCCAACCCTGTTCAATCCCTAGCACCCACAAATTGGAAGGGGTGAACTCATTTCTTCAAGTTGCCCTCTGACTTACATATGTGGCCACTAGTAAGTACGTAGGTAAATAAATACATGTAATTTAAAAGATTTTGTGTGTGTATATGTGTGTGCACGCGCGTGCGCATGAGCAAACACTCAAAAAGATGGCTCAGTGGTTAAGAGCATTTGCTGCTCTTGCAGAGGACCCAGATTCTGCTCCCAGAACCCTATATGATGGCTCACAAACACCCATCACTCCAGTCCCAGGGGGTTCAGTGCCCTCTTCCCACCTCTGTGTGCACCGGGCACACACATGGTGCACATACATACATACATACATACATGCAGACAAAACACAACAGAAAAAAAATCTAAAAATTTTCTAAGCCTCTTATCTTCAGTTCTCCAATCTAATAAAACCACAGTAGTAACAGCATCTGCTCACAGAAGGGTTATGTATATTTAATACATACTTTGTGGGGGGAAAATCACTGAACGTGTATGCATTGGACTGAAAAGTCATTTTTAATTAGCATTTGTTAATGCTGTGCAAGTGTTTCAGTGGTATATTACTTGCTGTGCCAGAGGCAGTGTATTTAATCGGGAGTAGAGAGTGCGCTTTTAGGAAAATAAACTATTAACATCAGGTTGTGTTACTTACTGTAATCCCAACACAGGGGAGGTGTAGGCAGGAAGATCAGGAGCATAAAGTGCTCCTTAGCTATGTAGGGAACTAAGAGGGCTAGCCCGGCCTACATAAAGACCCTCCCCCCTCAACCCCCTCCCACACAGAAAAAGAAAAGGCGTATACACGATTAGCTCATTTCTCGATTGCTCTTTTAGGAGGGATGTTTTGTTCAGACCGGTTTTATAGACCAGGAAACACCGTTAGCGAGACCTGTAAGGGCTGAGTTGGGCTCACAGTTTTACAATCTTCGCCAACGGCCACAAAAGCAGACAGGGTTACTGGCGAATCCACCAGGACCAGCGCCTGGATGGGGGCTCATGGCTCCCTCCGGTGGCCGAAAAGAAGAGCGCAGCCCTCGGGCTGAGAGTGTTTTCTTTGGGCTTGAAAGGGACGAGGTTGGAACCCCGAGGACCTTCTAGGTTTCTGGAGAGACTGGAATCGTGCGTCTCCGGAAGGCGCCGACCGACGTCGCTGGCAATTCACGGCCGCACACCTGAGTCAGGTGCCACGGTCCCGCCCCCTCCAGGTCACTTTTCCGCAGTCGCCACACGCCCCTTTCAGGTACTCCTGGGGGTTCCTCGGAGCTCGGAGTGGAGTCACATCCGCACCTAGGGCACCTGTTAGCATCGTGCTAACGGGGGGCTCTGGGGATCGTGACCCATTTCCTTGCAGATGACACCCAGGACGCACGTGGAGCAGTTTGGCTGGCACAAGCAGATTGAGAGGGTGTGGGCGGGGCTTGACCGTGGACCACGCCTTTGGGGCGGGGCTTGATCCAGGACCAATGGGACGCCTTACTGGGGAGGGCAGGCTCCGGGCCTGACATCCCGGTAGCCCGCTTGCCTTTTCCGGCCCCCTTGCCCCCTCCTCGCATAGCGGAGCCCCCCAGGCGCGCGGGGATCACCCCGGAGCTGCTGCATCCCTAGGGTGGTGAGTGAACACTTTGCCGCATCCAGCTGCAGGGTGCGCTTGGCCGGCCGGAGCCAGATTCCCGGCCCCCAGGCATCCAGTTAGTAGAGCAAGTGGACAAGAATGGGAGGGTGGGGGAGGAGGACCCTGCGGACCCCGAGTGATGCGATGCCAGGCGGCCTGCATGTGTGTTTGTACAATCAATGGCTCTGTTCGGAGTGATAGAGTTTGGGAGGGGCTCCTCGTAGAGATGAGAAGAATTTGATTAGGACTGAGATGTGCTGAGAATCAGGGGTGATGGAGGGTGGAGCTTTGAGAGATTTGAAAGTTTCTTAGTGCCCTTGTGTGAGATGCTGGGGTACTGGGGGGGTACTCGAGGGGTACAGCTTGGGACTCGGGAGGAGGTTCTTTCTGCTAGTCGCTAACTTCCCTTTGGGGAGATCTCCTTCCTCTCTTGTTCTCAGTGAAGAAGAGACCCGGTTTGACAGGGGAAATCTGTGTTCCTTTTGCAGAGCCATTGCTACCCCTAGTTTTAGGGGCACAGAGGAAGGCACGGTCCCTGCCTACTCATACACCGGAGTCAGAGACTGTGGAGGAAGTTGCTGGGACAATTTTGAGTTTCTGCCGTGTGTGGGGTGTGTGTGGGTGTGTGTCCCGTTTGCAACTCTTCTTTTGAGGAAGCTCTGAGTGTTTCATTATGGTTTTGTTTACGAGGATTTGCTTTCCAGTCCCGAAAATCTCTTTTACAGGTCACCTAGCCCTTTTGTGGCTTCCTCTGCCCACACAGCTATGGCCAGCGAGAGCTCCCCTCTACTGGCCTACAGGCTTCTGGGGGAAGAGGGGGCTGCCTTCGCTCCCAATGGAGCTGGAGGATCTGGAGTGCCGTCAGCCCGAAAGCTCTCCACCTTCCTGGGTGTGGTGGTACCCACCGTCCTGTCCATGTTTAGTATAGTTGTGTTCCTGAGGATTGGTGAGTAGAGGAAGGATTTTCTGGGGAAGGGCCAGGCCACGCTGAGGCTAGGGATAGCCCCTCGTAGATGTGGGCAGGTGAAGGGGTAGGAGGAAAAGACCGCCTTGGTCTTATGTGTGCTTCTGCGGTGGGCTCTGCTACCCAGTTGGACTGGGATGGGGAAGAGGATGTAACTGTCTCTTGTGACATGCTTGTCTCCTCCTGTTCAGGCTTCGTGGTGGGTCACGCTGGGCTGCTGCAGGCCTTGGCCATGCTCCTGGTTGCCTACATCATTCTGGCGCTCACAGTCCTCTCCGTCTGTGCTATTGCCACCAATGGAGCTGTGAGAGGAGGCGGAGCCTACTGTATCCTCCATCATAGGTGGACTGGGTCTGGGTTGTTCTGTCTTCCAGGGTTGGGGGGGGGGGGGGGGGAACAGTATCTCCTGTCTGAAAATAGGACAAATGTTTATGAATGGTGAGCAGCAGGATGAGATGGCAAAGGTGACCAGCACTCTGTCTTCATGGTAGTGCCACTGTCCGTCTTCTAACAATGTTATCAGTGCGCATTTTAAGGGCAGTGTTAAAGTGCTTGCCCAACATGCCTGAGATCTGGGGTTCGATCCCCAGTCCTGCTTCTCTCTACAGCTAAAAGCTTGGTTATAGTAATTTTACAGATGAGGAAAATAGATGCCAGGCCTGTCACTCTGGATAACTGGGTGATGAAAACTAAAAATTCATGACCGTCCTGGGCTACAGAGTGAAATGAAGGCTAGCCTGGGCAACTAATGGAGACTTTGTCTCAAAATAAAAAGAATGGGGCATAATGATACACACATCTAATTCTAGCACTGGGGAGGTGGAGGCAGGTGAATGAGGAGTTTGAGGTTCTCCTAGGCTACAAAGTGAGTTGGAAGCCAGCCTGGGCTACTTGAGACCCTGTCTCAAAAGGTAGATGGATGGATGGATGGATAGATAGAGCATGGTAATAAGCCAGGGTAGAAAGCTTGATGGTCAGGGGTGGAAAATGGAGAAGATTGTGTGTTCTTATGATTTATGCAAAGTTACAAAACACAGATACACTGTTGCTGAGAAGTGAACTGATATTTGCAAGAAACCCCAAGTGAAGCTGCCATAGGATTGGCTTATGGCCCCTTCCTCCATTTCAGCTTCTTTTCCCTTAACGCTCAACCCCTGCTTCCACTTTTAGTCATGATCAGCAGGACCCTGGGGCCAGAGGTTGGCGGCAGCATCGGCCTCATGTTCTACCTGGCTAACGTCTGTGGTTGTGCCGTGTCCCTGCTAGGGCTGGTGGAGTCTGTGCTAGATGTCTTCGGGGCTGGTCTGTACTCTTCTCCGACCTGGTCTGGGTGGTGCTGAGGTTTCCAGGGTCTGGGATTATAAAACCATGTTTCGCAAGATATACATACCAAATCTTATCGTTTTTGTATGGCCTGCCTTCTGCAGGACATATGGGCAACCGAGTGCATGTCTCTCTCCCCAGGGATCTTACCATCATATCCAGACATGGCCAACCTGCAGCTTCCTGGCCATATGTGGCCAAGAATAGCTATAAATACTCCCAACAGGAAATTTTAACCTTACTTGGAATGCTAGGTTCTTTTTTAGATATGCATTACTTTTCTTTCTTTTTTCGGGGGATGTCAAGTGTGCGGTATGCATGTGTGATGTGTAAATGGGCATGCTTGGGTGTGCCTACTTGAGCTTGCCTCTGTGGAGGCCAAAGGTCAATGTTGGCTATTTTCCTCTATTATTCCTCATTTCCTTTATTATTTGTAAATATTTGTTAATTTTTTTATTATTGTGTGTGTGTATAATGGAGGACACACACCTACTATGGCTTGAGTGTGGAGGTCACATGACTACTTGGTAGAATTTGTTCTCTCTACCTTTATGCTGTTTGGGGGGGGTACCAAAATCAGGTCACCAAGCCTGCTTATAGAGATTGTTCACCCACGGAGCCATCTTGCCTGTTCTGTTTATTTATTTGTGTACAGTGAAGATAGATTTATTATTTTTTTAAACTTTATTTATTTATTATTATTTATTTATTTGCCTTGGTGTTTGCCTGGAACTGGAACTACAGACAGTTGTTAGCTGCCATGTGGGTGCTGGGAATCGAACCCGGGTCCTCTGGAAGAGCAGACGGTGCTCTTAACCGCTGAGCCATCTCTCCAGCCCCCGAAGATAGATTTATTAAGGAAAAGTAAGAAATAACTCCAAAAACCAAGCATAGTGACACACACCTTTAATCCCAGCACTCAGGAGGCAGAGGCAGGCGGATCTCTTGAGTTTGAGGCAAGCCTGGTCTACAGAGTGAGTTCCAGGACAGCCAGGGCTACACAGAGAAACCCTGTCTCAAAAAACCTAAAAGAAAAAAAGCAAAACAAAACTCCTGAGAGTGGAAGTAGACTCCAAGGAAGGAAACCCTTAATCTTATTTTTTTAATTGTTTATTTGTGTGCCAGCATGAGTACACTGTGTGCATAGAGGTAAAGTCAAAGCTCAGGAGATAGTGTTAAATCCCCTGGAACTGGAGCTTTGGGTAGTTTTAAGCTGCAATGTGTGTTCTGGGCACTGAACGGGTGCTTTGCAAGGGCTGTAAGCATTTATTATTATTATTATTATTATTATTATTATTATTATTGACATGGTCTCTCTACATAGTCTGGCTGTTGTCAAACTCACTATGTAGATCAGGTTGGCCTTGAACTCAGAGATCTGTCTGCCTCTGCTTCCCAAGTGCTGGGATCAAAGCATGCACCCCCATGCCCAGCAGAGTAAACATTTTTCATTGCTAACCCTTCACTTATTTTGTTGACACAGATTCTCTCAGTGAGCCTGAAACTCATCTGTAGACTGTATTGCCTAACCAGTTAGATCCAGGGATCTGCCTGGCTCTGCCCAACCCTCACTGAAGCTATAGATACTTGCCATTGAACCTGGCTTTTGCATGGATGTTAGAGATCCAAATTCAGCTTTTCATGCTTGCATGCTATCTTAGCTAGGGTTACTATCGCTGTGATGAAATACCATGAGCAAAGCATCTTGGGAAGAAGAGGGTTTGTTTGGCTTACACATCCACATTGTGGTCTGTCAATGAAGGAAGTTGAGGCAGACACTCAAGCAGGGCAGGAACCTGGGCAAGAGCTGATGCCGAGGCCGTGCTGCTCATCAGCTTACTTGAGAAGCATTTCTGGTACCAAAATCTGTATTTGCCAGAGTCTAGAGTAACAGAACTTATAGAATGAGCCTCTCTCCTCTTTCCCTCTCTCAACACACACACACACACACAGTGTCCTTCTATATAGAACCTATCTATCAATACTCTCTATATGAGGGTTTATTAGACTGACTTACAGGCTGTGGTCCAGATAATCCAACAGTGGCTGCCTATGAATGGAAGGTCCAAAGAATCCAGTAGTTATTCAGTGCATTGAGACTGGACGTCTCAGCCGGTCTTTGCTCTACACCAGAATCCCAAAGAAATAGACTCTAATGCCAGTGAAGAAATGGGCTTACTATCTAGGGTGATAACAAGCAGGCAGAGAGAGAGCTTCCTTCTTGCAGGTCCTTTTATAGGCTGCCAGCAGAAGATGTGGTCCAGATTAAAGGTTTACCTCCCCCCCTCCATGATTAGAAGTAGGTCTTCCTCCTAATAATTTAACTAAGAAAAAAAAAAAATCCCTCACAGGTGTGCCCAGTCATTTGGGTTTTAGTCAATTCCAGATGTAGTTAACAGCTGAGAACAGCTTTCACATGAGGCAAGTACTTGACCAACTGAGCCATCTCCTGTCCTCTTTTATTTATTCATTTTTTTTAACTTTATTTATTTATTTCCCTTGGTGTTTGCCTGGAACTGGAACTACAGACAGTTGTTAGCTGCCATGTGGGTGCTGGGAATCGAACCCGGGTCCTCTGGAAGAGCAGACGGTGCTCTTAAACGCTGAGCCATCTCTCCAGCCCCTATTTATTCATTTTTTAAAAAGAAAAATGTCTCATATATCCCAGACTGTCCTGGAGATGATAACCTTGAACTCCAGACTCTCCTGCCACCATGCCTGGTTTTATGTGGGGCTGGGAATGAAACCCAGGCCTTCCTTTATATATGTTAAGCAAACATTGTGCCAGCTGAGCTACAGCTTCATCTCTCTCTCTCTCTCTCTCTCTCTCTCTCTCTCTCTCTCTCTCTCTCTCTCTCTCTCTGTGTGTGTGTGTGTGTGTGTGTGTGTGTGTGTGTGTGTGTGTAACATGGCTTTCTGGTGGAGGTCAGAAGACAATTTATGAGAACTGTTTTTCTTCTTCTTTTTTTTTCTTTATTTTGTATTTATCAAAAAAAAACAGTAAAAAGAATTTAAAATGCAGAAGAGTTAACAATAACTATACAGAGGATAAGAATCATAAGCATGGCTTATCAAGGGTAGAAATACAAATAAGATTGCTACACATATATTTTCTTTGTGTTCAGCTTTCCCTATATATCCTTATTCAAGGTCTCTTC
>PVIH01018815.1:0-37307 GCA_004025045.1 Sigmodon hispidus
TCATGGTGTCCCAGATTTCCTGAACATTTTGAGTTATGGCTTTTTTAGTTTTACTATTTTCTTTGACTGATATATCTATTTGAGCTACTGAGTCTTCTACTTCAGAGATTCTATCTTCCATCTCTTGAACTCTGTTTGTTATGCTTGTATCTGTAGTTCCAGCTTTTTTCTTCAGGTTTTCTATTTCCATTTTTGCCTCGTTTTGTGCCTTTTTTATTGCTTCTATTTCAGCTTTTATTTCAGCTTTTATTTCAGCTTTTAGTTCCTGGCATGTTTCTTTCATAGATTTGTTCATGTCTTCCAATTTTTTGTTTGTATTTTCTTCTATTTCTTTAAGGCTTTTTTCCATATCTTCTTTGAGAGCTTCGATGATCATCAAAAAGGAATTTTTGGTGTTGCTTCCTTCTGTTTCCTCTTCATTGCTCAGTTCAGGTCTTGTATTTGTAAGATAGCCACTCTCTTCTGGAGTTACCATGTTGTCCTTTGTAGTATTATGTAATTTCTTGCACTGACGTTTGCCCATGGCTTCAGTGGTTCACGATTAGATGGGTCCTGGTCAATTGTGGCACTCAGGTTTGTGTGCCTCCTGTCACCTTTCTGGTCAGGGTCTGATTCTGTCTTTCAGAGACCCCTGCAGTTGTTGGTTCTCTCAGTTCGAGGTCGTGGTGGGGAGCCGTGCAAGTTCCCTCAGCAGGAGCTGTGGATGTGGTCAGGGGCAGAGTTTACCTGCCCCTGCTCCAGAGTGTGCTGGGATTCTGCAGACAGCACTCGTTCCCGGGAGCGGAATCGGAAGCAATGGGAGCTCAACTCTCCCTCCCAGGCTGGGATATAGGAGCTGAGGCCTCTTGCCCCCTCCTCACCTCTGGGCAGGGTCTGAATCTGCCCTTCAGAGACCCCTGTAGTTGGTTAGCTCAGTTCGAGGTCATGGTGGTGTTTCCCTCAGCAAGAGCTGTGGATGTGGTCAGGGGCAGAGTTTACCTGCCCTTGTTCCAGAGTACGCTGAGATTCTTCAGACCCATGTCCATTTTTAATAAACATGTATTTCTGATTTTTTAGAATCTCCAGCACATTTTGCCTTCATTCTCATTGCCCAGAACTGTAATATGTAGTACTACCAAGTATAGGAATCCTTAAAGAACACATATATAATGTTCTAGCCTCTGTACAAAAATAAGTGACTGTATTCTTTTTTTCATCATAGTTAATCATTCTCTATCCTAACTCACATCTTTTTTATTCATATCTCCATATTTCAGAATTACATGAAATATGAGCTGGCACTACCTTTCCAAAGCAAGAATTCCATAGTGGCATCTAATATTTTTTTTTTAACCTCTCATCTTCCTTGTGATAACTGTTGTGAGGTCCTGTTTATTTATGTGTATATTAGAAATTATACACTGGCATTCATTCTGCACTCTTATTATTGTCTGTTCTTAATTAACAATGAAATAAAGGCATTCATGTTGCTAAATACATGAAATCTCAGTGTTACATTTTTTCTCTTTTTTTTGAGACAGGTTCCTTCCACATAGCTTTGCCTGACCTGAAAATTGTTGTGTAGACCAGGTTGGCCTTGAACTCAGAGATTCACCTGCCCCTCAAGTGCTGAGATTAAAAGCATGTGCTACCATACTATACTAAATGTTATAACTTTACAAACTTAGTTTTAGTTTTACCAAGTGTGAAGATAAGTCTTTTTGCTTAAGTCATTTTTTTACAATGTTGTAGGGGATTTTATTTTAGCTTCAATTGAGGCTAACACCAATTTTGATCTCTGAGAATAGCCGATGACTAGACAATAGGATTTTGCTTTGATACTGTAGGTGGTATGGGTAATGTGGACATGGAGACAAAGGGCAGGAGACAGACAATATCTTTCCATGGAACTCTAAGATTTGCATATGAAATTTTCTACTTGATAATTTTGATTAGAATTTTAATAAACATTTCAAACTCAATGAAACCAAAATAAGGTACCTTCATCAATCTTATTGATCTCAACTGAAGTTGTTGTCATTTTATCAGTTTTTAAAATTTTAAAGCTAGATTATATCTAGGTATTTAATAAGCCACCTTTATTTAAAACTGGCTATTTCATAAACAGCTCCTTCACTTCTTTTAATCTCTGCTTTTGCTGTTATTAATCATCACTTGACCTACTGAAATAATCTTTTACCTAGTCCTTTCTTTCTGTTTTATGTCAGTTTCTTACAGAAACTAAAGCCATTTTATTAAATTTTGGATGAGATCATATTAACTTTCTGCTTTAAAATTTCCAATTACTTTCTTTTTATATGTTTTCTGAGACAGTGTCTCACTGTGTAACTTTTCTGGCTTGGATATACCAGGCTGGCTTCAGACTCCCAGAGATCTACCTGCCTTTGATTATCAAGTGCTAGGATTAGTGGTGTGTATCTCCAAGCCCAGCTCTGACTGTTCTAACTGGTAAGGCATGATCTTACCTGTGCCCATTTGTCCAATTTCTTGTTCTACCTATTTCCTTACTTATTTTTTGATCATGTTAGCGTTTCTTTTTTTAATACACCAAGTCTATTACTGCTCTTGAGTTCTATATGATCTGTTTTCTATGCCTAGAATGTTCTTTACCACAAGATACATATGGAACGTCCTCTCTACCTGTTGGGTCTAGGTCAAACATCACTTTCATGAAGATGCCTTCTTTGACTGTTTTTTTCTGTATCAGTTTGCTTAATCTGCAAAAGGAAAATATCAACTTTATTAATCATTATTTTGTAGAAACTGAAAGAATAAATTATAGGATTTATTAGAGTGGTTTACTGGTTGTAGTCCAGTTAGCACAAAAATAACTGATGACCAATAGATGGTCTAGGAACCCAGAAGTTACTCAGCCAACAAGGTCTAATGTCTCAGCTGGTCTTCCGTATATGCTGGAATCTCAAAGAAGTAAGCTCTAATACTAGGGAAGGAGTAAACATATCACTGACAGAGAGGGCAAACAGGCAAAAAGAAAAAGCTTCCTTCCTCCCCGTCCTTTAATAAAGGCTGCCATCAGAAGGTGTGGCAGGATTTAAAGTGAATCTTCCCACCTCAAAAGGTATGTTTTTAGGGTGTGTCTTCACACTTCAAATGATTTAATTAAGAAAAATCACTCACAGATGAACTGAGCTACTAGGGTTATAGTTAAATTCCACATGTAGTCAAATTGACAACTAAAAATAGCCATTACATAATCTTTATTATAATCATAGAGCTGAGAAGCAAAGGACAGGGTACCTGATTGTTTAATTAAAAATGAGATCTCCAATGATTTGTAGATGGACACAATTTCACTCTTCTTTGTCTAAGAGAAAGAACAAAAGTAAGCTCTTTTAATGCTCTCTTTATTAAAGACACTAATTCCATCATGCCAGAATTTCCTTCTTATGACTTCATCTAACCTTAATTATTGCTCTCATATCTCTTCTCTAAACACAACGAAATTAAGAGTTATAAATTCAACAAATGAATTTTGAAGAGAACATAAACATTCATTCTATAACACTATCCATAGTATCTCCTCAACCACAAACCATTTTTTAAATCACATTACCAAATTTTATGCTGTTTGTAGCAGTCTGTGTTACTTCTGTTATGATTGCTACATTTGTTTGCTTGTTATATATATACTCTAGAATGGGAGTACTATTGAGTAGAGAACAAGTTTCTTTTTTTCTGGTTACTAGTATATATTCAATGAGGACAACAACACTAGGAACATGACAGTGACTTAATATTTGTTTAATCAATTAGTTTCTTAGTTCTGAGTTTCATCTTGGTATATATGGCTTTAGATTCATCATAATACCTTCAGAAAAGAGAACTAAGTAGTATGTAATGTGATAATTTTGAATGTTTGGACTCATTTTATGGATCTCTTTGGAAGCTCTAGAGAGCTTTACAACTTTTGCTAGGGTAATTTCTAACTTACATTGTACTAAGTCTACATTACTTGCTACACAGAAAAGGAACAAGAATTGAATCTTTAAAATGTAATCTGTATAGAAACCATGCAATATGAAAAAAAATGAATTGATGTTCTAAACATCTATCTTCCATGGCATCTTTAGCCAGCAGATTATATAAAGAGGGAAAGTAGAGGCAGGCAATCATTTTAAAATTTAGTATTGATTCTCTGGTCAAGTATTTACTCTTGTTTTTGACATTTATAGTGTTTTTGCTTTTCTACTTATTGTCTCCTCTTCTTTCTCTGTAGCAAAGCATGATAACCCAATTCTCTCTCTGCAGTGGGAGAAGAAAGTTTATATATTAAGGCTACAGATTTTCCATTGCTCCTGAGCCTCTTCCAAGTAGGCATAAGGGAATGCAAAAAGAGAACAGGAGGGAATGGGATAGTTGGGTTTGGGGAGGAACAAAGAAGGAGAGCAAAGAAACAGATATTCTGATAGAACCATTTTGGGCTTAAGGAGGAATCTGGTGCTAGAGAAGTTCTCAGGTATCCACAAGGATGATACCATCTAAGAATCTAAGCAATAGTAAAGAGGATACTGGAATTGGTCTTCCCTATAGTCAAATTGATCACTACCCTAATAGTCATAATAGAACTTTCATTCAGCAACTCATGAGATTCACAGGTAAGCACTGGGCATCTCAGTCCAGTGGAAGAGAGGCAGCAGGAATTATATGAGCAAAGTGGTCAATATCACAATGTGGAAACCCACAGAAACAGCTGATTGGAACTATTGGGAGCTCATTGGCTCTGGATTAACAGCTGAGGAACCTGCATGGGACCAAACTAGTCACTCTGAACATGGATGATAGTTGTGTGTCTTGGGAAGTTTGTGGGGCCTCTGGCAGTGGGACCAAGATATATCCCTAACACATGAACTGCCTTTTTGGAACCTTTTCCCTATAGAGGGATACCTTGTTCAGCCTTGATACAGAGGTGTGGGTTTGGTCCTGTTGCAAATAGATATGCAAGACCTTGTTGACTCTCCATGGGAGAACTTATCCTATCCTGGGAGTGTATAGGTGGTGGGATGGTGGAAGCTGGGTGTGAGTAGGAGGAGGGGAGGGAAGGAAGATTATGGTTGATATGTAAAATAAAAATCTTTTAAGTAAAAAATTGAAATAAAAATCAAGTGCTTAATATAGAAAATAAAAGTTCAACATGGCCAGAGTTTAGAATGATTTTAGATGGACAAAAGAAGTTCCTAGAATGGGGAATGTTTCAGCTCATCCTCAAAGAATGAACAAAATTTAGGTGAGTTAGGAGGGGATAGAAGAAGCCTTAATTATTGGATATGGAAAATATATAGTATAAGAAAATACCCTGAATGTAGCTAGAAAATGACTCAGTTTGTCACACAAACAATTGAACATGACTTCTATTGACATTGACTTTTGACCTCCACATGTGTGTGTCTGCACAAACATATTATGTACACACACTCATTCTTTGTCTTAGTCAGTGTTCTATTGCTGTGAAGAGACACTATGACCATAACAACTCTTATAAAAGAAGGCATTTAATTGGACCTGCTTTCAGTTTTAGAGGTTTAGTTCTTTATTATTATAACAAAGAACAAGGTGGCATACAGGCAGACATGGTGCTTGAGAGGTAGTCCTACATCTGAGTCAGCAAGCATCAGGAAAACAGTGCTGTTTGGCCTGCCTTGAACTTCTGAAACTTCAAACCCCATGCCCTCTGACACACTTCCTCCAACAAGGCCATATATACCACCTAATCCTAAGTAGCATCACTCCTTGATGCCTAAGCATTCAAATATATGATATTATGAGAGCCATTCTTATTCAAACCATGATGTGCTTAAAACTAGGTAAAAGGCTTGGGTTGGGGTATGCAATGCATTTATAGTTTCTGGGGACATTGAATAGCATATCTGAAATTCTGAGATCTATTGGAATCTATAGCTAGGACATTGGCTCCAGGCTCCTACAATATGTATCTCATACTGCAGAGAAAAAAAGGAAAGTTTGTTTCATGTTGGTATCTGGGGTTGTTATTTGTCATTAGCATAACAGTTGTAATTTTAAGGTTTCACACATGAAAGAACATTGTGAATCATATGGCTATCTCAGCTTTGGACTCAGTTCAAGATTAGCAACTTGTGAAAGCATAATGAATCACAAATATAATTTTCCATTACTCTCATTCTCTGAAATTCACTTACAAATAAAACTAGTCCTACATATCCCTTCTTTCACTACCAATCTCTTTCCTAATTTTATAGTCTGCAAATCTGACATCTTTCCTTAGCAATCACCCAGAATTTCACACTAGTACTCTGAGTGAAAGGGAGTGGAGGTATCCTTATATCTAATGTTCTTAAGTTTGAACTAATCTTTGTCAGTACTTTGAGTATTTTTTCTGACATGCTTGCTCTTAAATATATTAATTTCCTGTTTATACACATTTACCCAATTTTCTAAAATTTTAAGTCAATTATTTTTGTCAAAGACTTGCTAATTCCTGGCTGTTAAATTCAACATGTGTATGTTTACACACACAATTTCTCATTCTTTTTAAACAATGAATTAGCAATTAGTTTTCTGTCAAACATTTTAAATTATGACCAAGATTCAAATACATTTGGCTACAATAAAAGCTTTTGCATTTTTCTCAGTCCTGCTTGTCTCTTTTATGGAAAGGATTCAGACTCATCTACTTGCAATGTCTTTGCATCTAAGGAAACTGGAACAGTTGAACAACTGTGAACATATTCTATATAGAACACAAAAGAGAAGTGGTAAAGAATTAGTGGAAGAACAAGATGTTTAAGAATGCCATTGTTTTACTTTGAAGGACTGGTGAAATTTATGGGACTTCTGGGCAGATATAGAGAAATACTACAACCACAGAAGAATTGTGGAATTTCCAAGAGTGAGTTGACATTTCATATATGCATTGCATATCATAAGATGTTTATGGTCAACCTAAATTATAAGAAATTCACAATGCAAAGTTCTGAAAAATAGAATGTAAACAGTAAAAACATTCTCTTTATTCCTTTTTTTCTAACCATGCAGTTTTCCTCATAGTAAGTACTTGTATGCCTAGCCTAATTTCTTATATTTATTTCTAAAATTACAAATACACAAGTAAATATGCTTATATTATATATATATATTTATTTTGTATTCCATTTCTTAACTTAAATGATAGTATACTCAGAGGAAAAACTGTGCTATGCCCTTGAATTCTTTCCACTTGATGAAGTTTGTAGACTGTTCTACCTCAGTACATGTAGAAATTTCTCAATACTTTTTGTGCATAATGTATGTAAACAAAATGGATGTAAGTTATAACATGTGAGAGTGAATATCTTTTTGTATTCTTTAGTTATTTGTGATTCTGTTCTGTGACTCTCTGAAAGGAGATTTTTTTTTTATTCATAGCATAAAATAGGGAACAGAAACATCACCAGAAATGATGTCAAGAGACCTTACTGGATACCATTATAAATGTGATTAAGGAAAAGTTAGATGGACTTTTCTTGAAGGATTTTAAGTTGTTGAAATATAATAGACATGAAGAAGAAATGGATGAGAATGTTTTTCAAGACAAAAAAGGCAATGAGCAACAAAATCTTAACAGAGATAAATTAAGGATGCATTCATGGATCAAGCATGTCCATTTGATTGAAAATCCAAAGCAAATAGGGTTGATGGTTTAAACACACTGTGTACTAAATTTTTTTGTAATTTCAGTGTTCAGCCATATAACAATCTTCAGGAATATAAGAAAGGCCCTTCAAAAATCCAAATATCTATTTTCAAAGCAGTTCACTGTGTGTCTTGATTGCTTTTCTATTGTTTTGAGAAAATATCTTGTCCATGAAAACTTACAAAAGAAAGCATTTAGTGGGGCTTATGGTTTCAGAGGGTCATATTCCATGATAGAAAATATAAATTAATTATATTGGTGATGAACCCCAACTTACTAATAATGCATCAGTGTCCCATTAAGGAAAGAAAGGCACTTCCCCATGGTGTCAAAAGAGCAAGTCCTGATTTGAATTTTCTACTTCATGTTACCTTTGTCTTCTGTCCTTTGTATATTGTATGACTTACAATTTGTGATTGCCTAAAGGCTGTGTTCCTGTCCCTGTCCCTGTCCCTGTCCCTGTCCCTGTGTCTGTTTGTCTGTGTGTCTGTACCTCTAACAAATGGCCTAGAGTTATCTTTGCTGAACAGCATAGAAAATATTACATGGGAACAGGAGGAATTAAATCACTGGCTCCAACTATTCTCAACTGACCCATACAAGAAACAGTGCTACAAACATCAACAGTTATCAACCAATACTTAGAAATTGGTGTTTTCAAATTTTATGATAGGTTTTTAGAAAATTGCTTTCAAACTCACTATTTCATTCTTTCAGCAAATGATACCCATGTGCTGTTCTGGGTCAAGGACATGGATGAGTACATAACTGTCAGATTACAGCTATGTATTAACTTAGGTTGTGAAGGTTTGTTACATAGAAAATTCAAGGCAAATTTTAATGGTATGTTGTTCTCCTAAAAGTAGGTTGAATAAATAGACTGGGGGTTCACCAGTATAACAATATTAATATTGTTAATATTTAACAATATTAAGATGTATTATTAACTATGTCTGTGAGGTCCAGAAAAAGTTCCAGTCTCTTAGAATGTAAGAAATTTTTTTATTATAATGCCTTGCCACAATGGCAGAGATAAAGACTGACATCAGGAATGTTTGGAACAGCAGTTGAGAGCTTATATCTGTATCTGTTAGAAAGATTCTGAGAGAGTAACACTGGGAATGACATGAGTCTTTTGAAAGCTCAGAACCTTTCCCCAGTAATTTACTCATTCAACAAGACCATACCTACTAATCCTTCTCAAACAGTTCTACCAAATGTGAAACAAGCCTGTAATTCAATCATTACAGGCTTATGAGGCACATTCTTGTTTAAGAGTATCTAAGATACCAGAGTATCTTAGAAGCATTCATATACTTACAGAACATAGCAATTAAAAAGAGGCTTAAAGAAGCTGACAAAAAAGAAAGCAATCAATAATACTACTCAGTCATTATTCCTATGAAATGTTATAATGACCAAAACAGAAGAATATCTCCACGGTTATAAAAATGGTACTTACACAGTGGTAGTAACCAACAGATGTTTAATTGTACTTAAGACTTGTTCAGAAGAATGTCATACCTTGTATTAAAACCTCAAAAACACACCTTACCTGGCTTGTTATATAATGATTTGTCCTTAATATGTGTATTTATAAATATATATTACCTGCTAAGTCTGTTTGGTGTTGTTTCTATGTATACAATTTCAGTGATGACCAATTGGTATTTTTTTTTTAACCAATTAGAAATTTCATCCATGGGGCATACTAATTATTCCTCTCTCAACACTCATTAGTTACTTGTAGCTCTTTGTTTAGTGGAGCTCCTTGAGGTTTCTCATTTATACATCTGTTAAATTTGTCATTCTTTGGATTTTATATAGGCAGCCCTATTAATGCATTATCACATGTGCAGCTTGCCAAAATCTCACAGCAGATTTGCAAGTTCTTGGAGTACTACGATCTTTATGCCCTTTTTTCAGAAAAGTTTCCTGGACCTTAGTTCCAGGAATTGTGTTGTAGATGCATCCACTGGGGCTGGGCACTCCATGATTTTCTGTATTTTGGCCTGTTGTGGTTTTCTGTGATGTTCTTTATCTGATATAGAAAGAAGTTACGTTGGAGAGGAGTGAGAGATACATTTATCAGGTAAAGAAGGCTTCTAAAATGTCATGGATCTTGGAAGAGAACCTACTATTGACAATTTACTAAACTAGACAAGTGTAATTTTTAGTTTACACCATGGAAGCTTCAATATGGCTGCTCAAACAAGACTTGACAATATCTAGTGGACATGCCAAAATGTATGGAGGAAGTCTCCCATGACCCCTCCACTAGATGAAGAGTGATAAGAAATCAATGGCTGTTGAGGGAGGCAGAATTACTTTCCCCCAGGAATGAGCCCCACTCAAAACTGGTTACACAATACAAGGCAGTAGGCTGTAGGCTATAAAATACATATATGCTTTTGCATATATGCCCTATTAATTAGACTCAGTGTGTGGCATTTTTATATTTATACATGTAAATATGTAAACATGTAAATACCATATACCTATATGTAGCAACAATAATATTTCAAGAAAAAGAAATCATAAATTCAAAAGTAGGAGTTGGATGGGGGAAGGAGGAGAGTGGAGAAGAAGAGAAGACAACTATGTAAATGTATTTTAATTTTAATTAAAGAATACAAATAATTCTCATAATCAAAACAGAATAAAATATTTTTTCCACGAAAGAACCCAATAGGTAGTACTAAAAGCAATATTTTTAAAATAATAAAATATAATAAGACTGAAACATAAATTTTAGTTGTGATTAAATGAAAACTCCAAGCCAGATATTGGGGGAAAAGTTGGAATATCACACAGTCAATTCTCACCAATTAAACTTCCCAAGGAAAAAGTCATTTTCCAGAGTCCTCAGCCTGGCTTGTGGCTTCTACAGAATGCCACACTGTCTGCCTACACCTCCTTAAATATCTTCTTTGCCCAGTTGTTTCACTTTCCGTTCAATTCTGCATCAAAATTCTAGAGTTATGATTAAGGGCAGGAGCTACTCTATTTGGTAGTCAGCCTTGAACTCCCAGAAACACAGAAAGATCTCTGTCTCTGAAGTTATGGTATTAAAGGCATAGGTCATCCCTCCTGATCTGTCCATGTTGGTATTAAAGGCCCGAGTTACAACTCTCTGACACTCCTGGCATGACTGTGAGTGGATTTGTTCTCTGATATTCCAGGCTTGTTTCATTAAATATATCACCACATAAGACACAAACTAATACACTGCAATTGACCAAAACAAAACAAAACAAAAGAAATAGAAAAAAAAAGCCCAAAAGAAGGCAGAGGGGGAAAGACTCACTCATCTGCACAATGGGGAAACCCAGAAAATATTAATCTGGAGGCCATAGTACAAAGACAAAGCAAAGGGTGCAGAGTCATGCAGGCCCTGTGCATGATGCCTCAGTCTCTATGTGTTCATATAAGCTTTGGTCATAATGATTTAGAGGATCTTGTTTTCTTGGTTCCCTTTGGCTCTTACTCTTTTTCTGCCTTTTGTTCCATTGGGTTCCATGAGCCCTGAGGTGAAGAATTTGATAGATGCATTCCATTTAGGGCTGAGTGTTCCAAGGTCACTCAATCTCTGCATAATATCTGGCTGTGAGTCTCTGTGTATGCTCCCATCAGCTGTAGGAGAAAGTTTCCCTCTATGATGACAGATGAGGAAGGAAGGCACTGATCTATGAATATAGAAGAATGTCATTTAGGAGTTATTTTATTTTGGTAAAACCAAATGCTTGTTCAGCCACTCTGGAATGCAGTATGATGGTTTCTCAGAAAACTGGGAATCACTCTCCCCAAGGATCCAGCAATAATACCACTATTGTGCATATACCCTAAAGATGCACATTTGCACTCCAAAGGCATTAGCTCAACTATGTTCATAACAGCATTATTTGTAATAGCAAGAACCTGGAAACAGCCTAGATGCCCCTCAATTCAAGAATGGATTAACAAACTGTCACATCTCCACAATGTAGTACTACTCAGCAGTAAGAAAAAATGATATCCTAAAATTCGCAGGCAAATGGATGGATTTGGAGAATATCCTGCTAAGTGAGGTATCACAAACCCAGAAAGATAAGCAGGAGATGTACTCACTCATTAGTGGACTTTAAATGAAAAGCAAAGCACACCCAAGCTGCAAAGCACAACCACTGAACAGCTTGGGATCTGAAACACCTTGGACTGACCCTTTGGATCTCACTCCCCTAGAGGAACATCTGACCCAGTCTTGATGTTGGGGTGAGGAAACTGGATCTGCCAGGAGTGGATGCTGAACTAAGCCATATAGGGACTATGGGACCTCCTGCCCTTTCTGGGGAGGAGATAAAGAGATATGGAGAAGAGAGAGTAACTGGAAGGGGTGGGAGGGGAAAGGGAGCCTGAACAATGAAGGATATACACGGATAAATTATATGACTTTATTCATAAATTTAAAAAATTTGAAAAAAGAAAAAGATGTGAAAGCTGATGAAGGAATTTGCCACACACTTGATAACTGAAATGTTCCTCATTACTATGTAATTGCTGATGTCTCCTGAAACTGGAACTGTGAGCAAATAAATTTTCATATGTTTTATATTGGTTAAAAAAAGATAATACACAAGAGATAAAAAAATTTTCACTAAAACCTTCTGGAAATAATCAATGACTTCACCAATGTGACAGAATATAAAATCAAAGTGCAAAAAAATCCCAGTACCTTCCCATATACCAATAACAAGAAATCTGAGAGTTCATGGAAACAATCTTACTCACAAACTCCTCAAAATGAAACCTAGAAATAAAACTAATTATGGAGTAGAAAGATCTCTTCAAAGAAAATTTCAAATCTCTCAAAAAAGAAATTGATGAAGATACTGGAAAATGAAAAGACACCCCATGATTATGGATTCATAGAATTAATATTGTGAAAATGTCCATCCTACTAAAAGCAATTTGCAGATTTAATAAAATCCCATCTTATTTTTCACCAAAATAGAAACCAACATCCTGAAATTTATATGGAAGCACAAAGTCTATATATAATCACAACAAATAAAAAATATTGTAGGAATTGTCATAGTAGATATCAGTTTATATTATAAAATTATAGGAACAAAACAGTATAATACTGGCACAAAACAGACATGTAGATCAATAAAACAAACTATTAGACCCAAATGTTAATGTATAATAACAAATATTTAAAAATTATTTAATATCCTTGGCCATGAGGAAAATGCAAATTAAATTTTTTTGAGATTGCATCTTACCATAGTCAAAAATGCTGTCATCAGGGGAGCGAGACAAAACAATTAATTACCATGATGGTTGCTTGATAAATAATTTAAGAATCTTATTATTTCAATTTATTTTTATTTAATTTAGGCTTAAAGAGACACAGATTATCTAACAAAAATCCCAATACCAAGTATGAAAAACCTTTATTTGACTTGTTGTCAGGGTAGTTCAATGACTCCCAAAACAATATAGTCTATTTCTCTTGCTCTTGTTTTCTTCTCAGAATTTGGAGTTAAGTCTCTATTGCTATAGATTTCATATACTTAGGACACAGAAAGAACTTGATTGGCTTGAGTCACAGCTAACCTGAAAGCCTTCTTCATGAATTCTGGTTTCATAGTACAGGAAAGTATTATGCAAAGTCCCAAAGGAGGGAATCATCCAAAAGTCCTGTCAAACTGTGGTTCCTATGAACCACAATAATGTCTACCTTGACAATATATCTCTAAAGGTACAATAGTGGTGCTCATATGTTGGCAATAACCAATAGCTATGTAATTGGATTTAAGACTCATTAAACAAGAGGTTAATTATTCCTAGTATAGAAGCCTATCCAACTCCATGGGGCTAAATGAGGTTATAGATCTTAGAAGAGAACATACTACTCACTACTTTTCTAAACCAGCGTAATTCCTAACTGCATTCTAAAACTTAACTTTGTGCCTATAGATAAATGTACCTTTAACTCATCATTGAAGTAGCTTCTCATTACAGCAAATGAAAACCATTACAGGAAATGTCAACTGGACCCTAAGCAGAGATGAACATATGGTAGGGATCCCAGACCCAGTGGTTACATCCACAACACAATTCCTGTACAATAAGGTTCAGGTAAATATCAATGAAGATGAGATGGAAAAACATTAAGGGCCAGAAGACCAGGAAGTCTACTGTGAGATGTGTTTCCCAGAAATAATAGGAAAACTTTATTGTGTTACCTCAATAATGTGGTTTTCTATGCAAGAATTCACAAATATAAATGTTAACTGACATGCTAATATAGAAGAGGGAATTCTTATGGGGTATCACTCCTAGGCAAAGAACTATAGGGAAATAATGACTAATGAGTGATGAAGAATTAGCTTTTCCCAGCAATGAGTCTCCTAATTGGTCATCCAAAAGAAAATGACCTTCCCTGAAATATTTACATAAACACAAAATGGACTCATCTGGTGGTATTTATGCAATTATATATGCAACAACATTAATAAAATATAACAGGCTATTCATTTAAGAAGGAATACTGGGGAGGAATATAGAAGAAATTGGTGGAAGAAAAGTGAGTAATAAACATGATATAACTATATTTTAACTTAATAAATAACAAAGAAACAAGGCTGGTAATATAGATATTCTACATTTTATTAAATTAAAAATGAGCCATAGTTTAAGACTGAATGCGCCCTTTTAAAACCAGATATGAAACTGTGAAGATTTTTATTTTATGTGCCCAAATTAATGTTTTAGTTTCCAAAGTATGTGTAAATCTGTGTATCTATATATCTATGTATGTATCTATCTATCTATTGAACAATCATTCTATCTATCTATCTGTATATATGTATGTATGTATATATATAAAATTTATTGAAATAAAATTGTTATTAATAACTCTTTGTAGGAAGTACTGGTAAGCATATGGGGAAAATCCTTACTATTGGTGGGAATATAAACTTGTGAGGCTCTGTGAAAATTCATGTAAAAGCTCTTCAAGAAACTAAGAGTAATATTACTATTGAATGACAGAAAGAAATGAAATGCCATAAAGAAATCTGGTTCTTTGTATGTCAAACTTAAAATATTGTCATTTATTTCTAATGCCTGATATGTACCCAAGTCATTTTAGTCTCATTTCTTTTGTCTTCCTTACTATAACTTTGGAATCAAAAAGTCAATATACCCTAAAGCTAATAGGTCAATATACCCTAAATATAGATTTTTCTTTTTTCCTCTTCATGTTTTCTCATACAGCACCCTATTCAGATCTTCCACCTCCAGAAATCTAACCTTCACTTGAGAACCCAGTTTAAAACAAAAAACAAATTCTCCAACATTCCTCTAAGATAATCTTTACTATGCCTTTCTTGTAGATTAAGAAGAGTCACTTCACTAATAAATTATCCAATAAATGTCTATCTACTTTGTTTTTTATTTTTATTATGAATAAAGTCTCATTTTTATCCATGTATCCGCTTGTTCAAACTCCCTTCTCCTTCCTATCCCTCTTTTCCAGTCACTCTCTCTTCTCCCCATAAACTTACCTCCTCCCCAGCAAGGGCAGGAGGTCCCAAGATCCCAAGGTAGCTTAGGTCAGCATCCACTCCAGGCAAATCCGCTTTCCTCATCCCAACATCAAAACTGGGTCAGATGTTCCTCTGGAAGAAATGGGCTCCAAAGTGCCCATCCAAGGTGCTTCAGATCCCAAGCTGTTCAGTGGTTGTAGTTTGCAGCTTGGGCATACTTTGCTTCTTGCTTTTTTTAGAGTTCACTAATGAGTGAGTACATCCCCTGCTTACCTTTCTGGGTTTGTGATATCTCACTCAGGAGGTTATTCTCCAAATCCATCCATTTGCCTGTAAATTTTAGAATGTCATTTTTTTTACTGCTGAGTAGTAATCCATTGTGTAGATGTACCACAGTTTGTTAATCCATTCTTCAGTTGAGGGACATCTAGGTTGTTTCCAGGTTCTTGCTATTATGAATAAAGCTGCTATGAACACAGTTGAGCTAATGCTTTTGGGGTGTGAATGTGCATCATTAGGGTATATGCCCAGAATAGGTATTGAAGGGTCCTTGAGAAGATTGATTCCCAGTTTTCTGAAAAACTGTCATACTACATTCCAGAGTGACTGAACAAGCTTACACTCCCACCAACAATGGAGGAGTGTTCCCCTTGCTCTGCAACCTCTCCAGCATAGGCTGTTATCTGTGTCTTTTATCTTAGTCAATCTGACAGGTGTCAGGTGGTATCTTAAAGTTGTTTTGATTTGCATTTCTCTGATGACTAAAGATGTCCAGCACTTTTTCAAGTGTCTTTCAATCATTTGTAATTCTTCTGCTGAAAATTCCCTTTTTAGTTCTGAACCCCATTTTTGATTGGCTTGTAGAAGATTTTGGGCTCTAGTTTCTTGAGTTCTCTATGCATTTTACAGATCAGTCCTCTGTCACTTGTAGGATTGGTAAAAATCTTTTCCCATTCTGTAAGTTGTCATTTTGTCTTACTGACTGTGCCCTTGGCCTTACAGAAGCTTCTAAGTTTTAGGAGGTCCCACTTATTGAATGTTGTTCTTAGTGTCTGAACTAATGGTGTTATATTTAGGATGTGGTCACCTGTGCCAATGTGTTGGAGGGTATTTCCCACTTTTCTATCAAGTTCAGAGTGTCTGGGTTTATGTTGAGCTCTTTGATGCACATGGATTTTGTGCCGGGTGTCAGGCTCAGATCTATTTGCATTTTTCTACATACTACCATCCAGCTATGCCAACACCATTTGTTAAAGATACTATCTTTTTTTTCCATTGAATATTTTGAGCTTCTTTGTCAAAGATTAGGTGTTCATAGGTTTTTAGGTTAATGTCAGGATCTTCCATTCATTTCCATTGATCCACAAGTCTGTTTTTATGCCAGTACCAGGCTGTTTTTATTACTGTAACTGTATATTATAGCTTGAAGTCAGGGATGGTGATGTCTCCTGAGGTTCTTTTGTTGAGAAAAATTGTCTTGGCAATTCTGGCTTTCCTTTCATTCCAAAGGAAATTGAGTATTATTATTTCAATGTGTGTAAAATATTGTGTTGGGATTATGATGGGAAGTGCATTGAATCTGTAGATTGCTTTAGGTAGAATTGCCATTGTTACTATGTTGATTTTACCTATCCAGGAACATGGGAGATCATTCCATTTTCTGATATTCTCCTCAATTTCTTTAAACTGTAAGTCTCTAAGATGAGGTTTTTTTTTGCTTTTATGAGAATTTTGCAAATTTTATTTCCATTATATTCATCCCCCTCTGAAGTTCCCAAAATTTACCCCCATTTTTGTCTGCTTCCCTTTCTTTGTCCCTCTAATTTTATTTGTCTCTCTGAGTGGCTGCTATTGACAAAGGTTTTGCTGAATTAAAAGGCAATGAATCATTTTTTCTGCATTCATATGTCTTCATAGTTAATCTTCTTCACAATAAACTCAGAGTTTCTATAAGATCTTAAAATGCCTTCTGATTTAATAAAGCAAATTTAATTATGTTCCATGTTGTTCAAGGTTTTTGTATATGCCAATGTGTCTCATTTTCTAAGATGTGGTGACTTGGCTCAGTTACACACAGCAACTCTATTGGACAAGATATTAACTTTACTCCCCAGGTCTCATCCCAATCTTCTGTCATCAGGGCTCAACAACCCTCCCACACATTACTTTCCAGTTGTTAATAGATGATATTTTTTTCCTGTTGAGCATATATTCAATACTCTCTGCCTCAGCACAAAGTTCACAGTATGAGTACTTCATGTACTCAGCATATAATAAGGCTTCTTATAAACATATTGTGAGACATAGCTCACCATTACAGCTTCATTACGCCTATCAATAAATAAGCTAATTCTGGCTTTCATAGAAAAGAAACAAGTAAAAAGACAAGATCCTTTTTGTGTATAAGTTATGGTTATAGATAAGGTTTATATTTCCAGATAGATATACTGATATTGCTCATTAGTGATTTCTTAAATTCCCTATTGATAATAAGCTACATCTTTCCTTCCAAAGACAGAGAACATTATTTGTTAGGGAATTACTGTGCTTTATTCCCATCCCATTCCCATCATCCAAATGAAAAATAAAGATAGACAAAATAAACACACAATCAAAAACACATCTATAATCTAACACCTCTGGTACTGTGATAATATTGTTAACTTGATAAGATCAAGGATAATCTGACAGATAAGCCTCTGGAAATGCCTGTAAGAATTATCTAACTAAATTTAATCTCTGATAATGCTTGTGTAAGATTATCTATGTTATCTTTGTCAGGTTGGAGAGACCCATGTTAACTGGGAAGCATCATGTCATGGGCCTGAAGTTCTGAACCAACAAAAGGAAAAAGACAAGCTGAGAAAAGTAGTAATTTATGTATCCTTCCTGACTGCAGATTTAGAATGACAGGTTGCTTCAAACACCTGTTGCCATGATTTCCTTGCCATTTTTGATTATACCTTAGAATTGTGAGCCAAATAAACCCTTTCTGCCTAAAGTTATATTTTCAGGTATTTTGTCTGAGCAAGGAGACAAAGAATTAAATTAAAAATTTGGCGCCAAGATATGGGACTTCTGCTATGATTAACCTGAACATGTGCTCCTATACCTTTGGAAATGGTTTGTGAAATAGGTAATGTCTTAGATTTCATGCTAGAAAAGTGCTGGAGTACTGCAAATAGCTTAATGAAATATTCTGGTAGGAATTGGAAAGGTCAGAAAACTGAGAGAAAGGTTCACTGTATTTTGCTCATAAGATTTCAGAAGGGAACAAGGCCTCTATTAGGTACTTGACTAGAAAATATCCTGATTATATTCTGGCAAAGAAACTGACTAAATTTTTCCTGTATCTAATGATAAAAGAATAGAACTCACAGACTGAATATATATTAAAGGGGAATATATTAGAGTGGTGTACAGACTGTGATCTATCTAGTCCTTCATTGATTGTCTCTTACACTCCAGACCAAGAATCTAGTAGTTGTTCAGTCCACAAAGCTGGATGTCTCTACTGATCAGCAATCTATGCTGGATTCCAAAGAAGTAGATTCTATCCCCAGTAAAGGAATATTCTTAGTTAGAATTTTTTCCAAAGAAGTAGATTCTATCCCCAGTAAAGGAATATTCTTAGTTAGAATTTTTATTGCTCTGAAGAGATTTCATGACCATGGCAACACTTACAAGGAAAACATTTAATTGGAGGTTGGCATACAGTACAGAAGTTTATTCCATTATCATCATGATGGGAAGCATGGTGGCAGGTAGGCAGACATAGTGCTAGAGAAGGAACTGAGAACTCTTAATTTGGATCATCAGCTAAGAGTTCTATAATTGGATGCTCAGACAGCAGGAATAGAATACCACAATGACTGTGGATTGAGAGTCTAAGACCTCAAAGCCTGCTTTTAGTGACATACTTTCTCTAACAAAGTCGCACCTACTCCAGCAAGGCCACAATTTCTAATAGTACCACTCCCTGTGAGCCTATGGAATCATTTTCTTTCAAACCACTACAGAATGCTTCAACAGCATTGTGGACTTGCTGGTGAGAGTAGGGGTAGTCAGACAAAAAGCAACAACTTTCTTCTTCCATGTCCTTTTTATACCACTCAACATCATATACTGTTAACTTTTATTAAGTGACACAGTAGATTAGTGGATGGGCATTTCTATTCAGAGGAAGTAGTTATATTAGAAATAAGATTAATTAATTTGGGCTAGATTGGATAAAGAACACCAACCTCAACCAGTCTTTAAGTGAGGATGTGGTAAAAAAAAAAATAAAGAAGTGTTAGTAGATACAAGAAGAGGCCACTAGAAAGTAATAATCACTGTTTCTAACAGTGAGGCACTTAGAAGTTGTATTTAGGGAACAACTTATTCACATATAGTAATTCAAGAGGAATCTAAGAGGAATTGGGAAAATTCTTAGTGAGAAAAGACATAGAAGGATAGAGACAAAAAAGAAAAGAAAGAGATAGAAAAGTATTTGTAGTGAGTAAAGGATATATCTAGGGAACAAATTCAACTTCTTGTCACTTTGAATTGGTCAGTCAAGCCTTCAAACTTTTCCATGTGCCCTGTTAAGATTTGACTTAACTAGTGATTCTGTGGCTGAAGACAATATAACCATGAACAAAATTTCTAAGTTTAAAAAGGCAAGAAAATAAAAGCAAAATACATGTTTAAAGTCAATGTACATGAGTTCTGATCATTGGAATAATAATCCTGAAGAATAAAACCCAAATAGATCCACATATAAAATTCATAACAAAGGAGAAATGAAAATAGCAAGTTCCAATATTAATTAAATGTGATTAGCAAGCTTACTTGTGAAATATTAAGTTACATAGAAATAAATTTAAAAAACAAAATAAAGCACCCAGGTTCTGATCAAAGACAACAGAGCTAAAACCAAACTGCTGACTTCTGCTTTTGTAAACCAGCTTGCCCCTTCCTCTTTTCTGAAAAAGGTATACATCTGCTCTTGGCCGCTTAGACAGCAAGTTCTGTTTGCTAAAGATAAAACTGTTCTAACTAGAAACCTGCAAATCTCAGCTTCTGTAAAACTTGCTTAGTTCAGGGAAAAAAATCTTCTTTGGGGTGGGGATGAAAAGACCACCCTAGGATGACCATATAGACAAGATTATCACAGTGAATATCCCCATATAAGCTATAGAATACTTCTGATCAGGGTGGAACCTCTTTAAGCAATAGCTTGAGGCTACAGCTGTGTTCTAGCTAAAAAATTCTTTTTCTTTTTCTCTTTCAGTACTAAAATTTTCTTGTTGGAGCAACGTAAGCCTGATTGACACCATTAGCCTTCACCATGAGACTGAAAACTCATTCTGAGAGTGAGAAGTAATTGTAGCTTATTTATTTTTCAGGTCTGGGAGTTCTTTGTATCTCAGATTAACCACAGACAACTCAGACTGTTGGAATTTTTTTTCTTTTGAGTTAAGGAGAAGTTTGTAATTCTCATGTCTTCTACATATGGGTCTTAGGTTTGATATACTTCGTGAATTCTGTATTTTCTGCACTGTAATAGTTCACAGGTGTCTAAATGCATTGGTCATGTACTCCTTAATCATTTAAAAACAAAACAGATACCATTTAGTGAATTATTCCTTCTAGAACCTAAATGATTGCTCTGTAATCAGCTTGCTTTTTCACTGACAGTGTAAGGATATGTGTGACTCATATTTAATGTGTAGAATTGAGAGCCAAAAATATTAAGATGAATCACATACAATTTTCCATCAGGTAGAAAGTCGTTTCTCATTTATGTACTCTTGAATAGGTACCTGTGAAACTACCAGTTCTAAATGTGGTATACTCCCTGAAGTAGAAGACAGAGTTTCAGAAAAATAATCCTTTGACGTTAAACCAATAAAGCTATGTGAAGAACTTCCTTTGCATCATATTTCACCACAGCATAGCTTATAAATCAGGAACAAAAGGAGCCCCAACAAGGTCATAGTGATATGGAAGAAATCTAAAGTGATAAAAATTGATATTAGAAAGGATTTATTAATAGATTTGCTTCAGAGACATTAAGTCACCAAGTGGAATTTAGTGGAGGGAGCATTGCCTTCAGAACATCCAAAAGAAAAGTAGTCTGCTAAGGAGGACTGTTACAAATAAGGGAAATTGAGCCTAGGATGCAAATGTTTATAACCAGGGTTGATCAGCCAGTAGCTTCCATTGCCCTGACAATGAGACAGACCTGAATTGCTATTACCCATTAGACTTTTTTTAAAAAAAAAATTTTTGAATAGTCTCATTTTTATCCATGTATTCCATTATTCAAACTCCTTTTCTTCTCCCACACTTTCCAGTCACTCTCTCTTCTCTCCACCCCCTTATGTCCTCCCCAGCAAGAAAAGCAAGCCCCAAGGTCCCAAGGTGGCTTAGTACAGCATCCACTCCAGGAAAATCTGTTTTCCTCATCCCAGCATCAAGACTGGGTCAGGTGTTCCTCTGGAGGGAATGGGCTCCAAGGTGCCAGTCCAAGGTGCTTTGGATCCCAAGCTGTTCAGTGGTTGTGCTTTGCAGCTCGGATGTGCTTTGCTTTTCATTTAAAGTCCACTAATGAGTGAGTACATACCCTGCTTCTCTTTCTGGGTTTGTGATACCATGCTCAGGAGGATATTCTCTGAACCCATTTATTTGCCTGCAAATTTTAGAATATCATTTTTTTCTTACTGTTGAGTAGTATTCCATTGTATATATGTGCCACAGTTTGCTAATCCACTCTTCAGTTTAGGGGCATCTAGGTTGTTTCCAGGTTCTTGCTATTACTAATAATGCTGCTATAAACATAGTTGAACTAATGCTTTTGGGGTGTGAATGTGCATCTTTAGGGTATATGCCCAATAGTGGTATTGCTGGGTCTTTGGGAAGATTGATTCACAGTTTTCCTAGAAACCACCACACTGCATTACAGAGTGTCTGAAATAGACGTGACTCTTAACTGCAAGGACATACAGGGACATGAGAAGATCAGGGGGACAGCGTAGGGCCACAATCATTATTTAAGTTTTGGTCTGCCTTTAAGGTAAAAACTAAAATCCAAGACCCCAACCTTAATTCACACACCAATGAACACCTGATTTTTGACAAAGAGCCTAAAAATACACAATGGAAAAAAGATAATATCTTTAACAAATGGTGCTGACATTACTAGATGGTAGTATGTAGGAGACTGCAAATAGATACATATATATCACCTTGCACAAACTCAAATCCTAGTGGATCAAAGACTTCCACATAAACCCAGTTACACTGAATCTTATGGAAAATATGAGAAATACTCTTAAATGCATTATCACAGGAGATTATTTCCTAAATATAGCACCAGTATCATAGATACTAAGAACAAAAGGACACAGTCAAAAACACAAACTGACAGCCTACAGAATGGGAAAAGATCTTTAGCAACCCTACATCTGACAGAGGACTGATTTCTAAAATATATAGAGGGCTCAAGAAACTAGAGGCCAAAAACCCAAATAATCCAATTAAAAAATGAGATTCAGAGCCCAAAAGGGAATTCTCAAGGAAAGAATTACAAGTGGATGAAAGATGCTTAAAGACTTGCTCAACATCCTTAGCCATCAGAGAAATGCAAATCAAAACAATTCTGAGATTCTGTCTTAAACTTGTCAGAATGGCCAAGATCAAAAACACAGATGTCTTTGCCAGAGAGGATGTGGAACAAGGGGAACACTCCTCCATTGCTGGTGGGAGTGTAAACTTACACAGCCTCTTTGGAAAGCTGTGTGAGGTTCCTCAGAAAACTGAGAATTAATCTCCCCAATGATCCAGCAAAACCACTATTGGGCATCTATTCAAAGGATGCACATTGTTATCCTAAAGGCATTAGATCAACTGTGTTCATAGAAGCATCATTTGTAATAGCCAGAAACTGGAAACAACCTAGATGCACCTCAACTGAAGAATGTATTGAAAAATTTTGGTACATTTACACAATGGAGTACTACGCAGCAGAAAAAAAAAAGATATCCTAAAATTTGCAGGCAATTGGATGGATTTGGAGAGTATCATACTGAGTGAGGGAACACAGGCCCTGAAAGATAGGCATGGTATGTACTTAGTCATAAGTGGATTTTAGGCATAAAGCAAAGAATATCCAGGCTGCAAACCACAGTCCTGAACAGTTAACTAGCAGAAAAAACTTAAGAGAGACATCTATAGATCCCCTTAGCAAATTGAGATCACAACTGGGAATGAACAAGGGCAGATGGGAAGAAATAATGAGAGAAGGTGATGGTTTAGTGAGAGGAGCCACAGAGAGGGAGAACAAAGAAACTGATATCTTGATAGAGGGAGCCACTGTGTGGTTAGAGTAAAAACCTGGTGCTGAAGAAACCTCCAAGAATCCACAAGATGTCCCTGGCTAGAACTCCAAGAAATAGTAGAGAAGGTGCCTAAACAGGACTTCCCCTATAATCAAATGAATGACCACCCTGATTGTCAGTATAGAACCTCCATCCAGCTATGGATAGAGGCAGAAGCAGAGATCCATAGCTAAGCACCAGGTCAAGTTCCCGGTTCTGTTGAAGAGAGAGAGTGAGGAGAGTATATATGATTGAAGGGATCAGGATCATGAGGAGGAGACTCACAGAGACAGCTGACTGGAGCTATTAGGAGCTCTCAATGACTCAGAAATAATCAATGAGTAGCCTTCATGGAATGGAACTAAACCCTCCAAAGGTAGACCACTGTCAAATAGTGTGGGCAGTTTGTGGAGCCTCTTGCAGTAGGATCAGACTATGTTCCTGCTGCATGAACTGACATCTCAGAGCCTATTCCCTACAGAGGAACACCTAACCTAGCCTTAATATTGGGATGAGAGACTCAGACCTACCTCAAATGGATATGCCAGACTGAACCAACCACCTTGGGACTCCTTACCCTCCTGGGGGAATGGATGGGAGATGGGGTGTGGGAGGCTGAGGGAGGACTGGGAGGGACTGGGAGGAGGAAAGGGATGGGAGCAGTGGTAGATATGGAAAAAACTTTTTTAATAAAAATTACCACTAAAAAATCCATACACATAAAATAAAATTAAAACTTTTATAAATAGAAAAAATAAAATTCAATTTTTAAAGGTAAAACAATTTCCGGCAGTATATGATTTTTTTGCTGTGTAAATCTATGTGCCTGAGTGACCAAGCTTGCAGTCTCCTTTCTCTGTTTAAATTGTTTGAAATGTAACCTGTGTCAGGACCCAAAAGAGATTTAAGGATGACAGAGTTTGTAAAATGAATAAGCCCAAAGTATATACTACTTAGTAAAAATTTGTTCAAGACAAACTCTTATTTGAGCCTTAGTTCAAGCCAGCCTTGTGATTTAGTAAAGCTCTTTTCTTTCACTAGTTTCTAAATATGCAGGATGATTTCTCACTGGGAAGGCTTATTATTTTTTCACATTCATTTTATTATAGTTGAGCAACTGCAGATATATACTAGGACAATCTTTCTCATTTATGAGTATGCTGTAGCATTTTACTTAGGACCAATATCTAAAAATGCAGCTTAGATTTCTTCTGGTATTTTTGTTTTGTTTTGGACATCAGCTTGAAGAAAAAAGTGAGAGGATTGTCTTTCTAGTCAACGACACTGATTTATTTCCAGTGGGCCTATTATACTCTGTCAGTGGACTCCTATCTAGTTTTTGTGCTTCTAATCACCATTACCTCTTATTCTTCTGTCCTATATGTTGTTGTGCGTAAGCATGTTTTTTTTTTTTTTTAACTGGAGGAAATGTTTTTCAAACTCATTGATATTGTCACATATATCAGTTAGATACTTTTGCTGAAAACCAGCTTCCACTCATAAGACATACTAATTTCACTTATTCCTGAGAACTTTTATACTTGCTGTTTCATCTTCAACATTCTTTTCCTCTTGATTATCAAATGGTTGGTTCCTGGTAAGGGAATTCTCCTATTAAATGTTATTTTTGTTATTGCCTACCCAATATAGTTTTCTCATTCTATATATTATCTTCCATAATTTCTCATAACGTTCCCCATCATAACACTAACAGTAATATCAAATTACTTTGTTCACATACATTTTTATTAAAGTATAATCCTTCATAAAATACCACAAAGTCAGGTATATTTATTTGTTTATTCACTTGTTTCATTTGCAGAAGCAACAACGATGTCATTGTATAAAGGGAGGACATGACCACTCAAAGGTATGGTTTTAGGGAAGCATTTTATTGTAGAAATTAGAGAGAGTACAGTTAGAGGCATTTAGAAGAGTCCAGACCAGGGAGAGAAAGTAGTAGACTATACATAATCAGTTGACTGAACTGGGCCATGAGATATGAGAGGAGTCCAAGAGAAGAAGTTTGAGAGAGGTAACCAAGGTTGCCAAGAAGAGAATTGAGAGCCAAGAAAGTAAAGACAGCATGTGGCTGAAATGGTAGTGTTATATAGGACTCAGGGCTGAGGAAAGGGAAATTCATGAGCTGCAGAAGCTTAGAGGACAGGTAGGGGTGATCTTAACCTCTGAGCCATCTCTTCAGCCCCAGGTAGGGGTGAAAAGAGCTGAGGATGCCAGCATGGCCTCTGTAACATGTGCTTGGAATGCCAAGTGAGTCTTGAGGACAGTATTTACTATGATATAATACAATTGGCTACTTGTCCTATGTTTCTTTTGGAGTGGACACCTATGAGATACTATGAGCTTAGTATTTTTTTTAATATTCATAATGTTTTGTTAAGCTGTTTTTATTAACATAATTTTTATTGATTCTTTAGTAATTTTACATCATGCATCCCAAAACTACTCATTTCCCAGTCTTTCCACATTCACCCTTTACTCTTGTAGTGCTCCTGAAGGAAAACTTAAAAAAGAAATAATACAAATAAGATAAAAATAAAAATTCACATGAGGATATTAACTTAAAAAACAAATAAAGCAGACAAAAAGAAAACAAAACAAAAAGCAGAAAAAACGCATTTCACTCCATCTTTCTTGCTTCTCAGTTAGCCCCCCCCCCTTTTTTAAAAATCTTGGTAGCTGTGGGCTCTGCAGGGTAGCATGTAGTATATACTTTTGTCCACACAGTTTTACTTGCAAATATTCATTGTTTAATGTATTGTTAGTTAGGTTCAGTGCCTCTGGCTTGTGGCACACATCAATACTGAGCCCTCACTGAAACCTCTCTTGGATTGGAGCTCCTGTGGACCAGTCCCTTCACATATTCCAGAAGTTCATAGAAGGGGTAGATATTAGGGATTGTCTAAATCAAACCATTGAATGTGTGTCTGGTGGTAATTGGATTGTTCTCACAGGGTGCTGAGATCATACCCCTCATGTGAGTGGTAGAGCCAGCTCTCATGACTGTTGTGAGGAGTGGAACCAGTTTTCCTAAGAAAAGGAGTCTAGGGAGATGGCGTGAGACTGAAGCTTTCCTATTAGCACAAGGGCCAACTTTCCTGTGCTGGGGACATCAAGGTTATCCCAGAGCCCACACTGGGTGGGGTTAACTCTTCAGTGGGAGAGGAAAGCTCTCCTTAGGCTAGTGAGGAGCCAGGTCATCTAAGCAGGACCCCTGTACTTCCACATATGGTTAAAACATGATTCACAGGGGACTCTGTGATAGTACAACAATGGATATCAACATAGATCCCAAATGTGGCAGGACTGGGGACCTAGACATGGTCATTAGCAGCAGCCCAGGACCCGAAATGACCAAGATCACTGGTGGCAAGCAGGCCTCCAAAATTACCCTGTTCCTCACTGCTTCAGCCCCTTCAGATCTGCCTCTCTCAACAGGACACAGACTATCTGTCTCTCTCTCCCACTCTTCACCATATACTTGTTCACTATAATGGCACCTGTCCACCTGGCACCTGGTGGGCTTGTGGTTTCTTCTCACAAAAGCTCTGGATGGGCATAGCTCTCTCCATCCACTTTTGTTAATGTGTTTTAAATATGGCCAAAGTGGTAGATAATAAAAAATATTTTGTGATGGGCTATAATAAACATATTTATTTGAGGAAAAACTTAAATAATACATTTTGGATTATTTATTTTTATACATTGTACATTTCAAGAGTATGCAAGATTTTCCTGTCCTATAGATGAGATAGTCTTTTAAAACAAACATTTAGGGGCTAGAGAGATGGCTCAGAGGTTAAAAGCACTAACTGCTCTTCCAGAGGTCCTAAGTTCAATTCCCAGAAACCACAGGGTAATTCACTACTGTCTATAATGAGATCTGATGCCCTCTTCTGGTATGCAAGCAAATCATGCAGATAGTACACTGTATACATAATAATAATAAAAAGAACAAACATTGAAATGTAAGCTCTGAATAAAAATAAAAAATCAAAGGCACTAGTGGAAAAATTAAATGTTCAAAGATTTACATTCTTAAAATTAAATTTTAAAACATAAAATATCGATTGATCTGATACTCTTGGTCTTTTTATGTTTTTTTGAAAATTTCATTCACAAACATTGTTTCTGCATCATTCTCACTAACCTTCCTTCTTCTTCAGCTCTTTTCTCTCACCTCTAAAATTTAAGAACTCCTCTGTAGTTATTTTTGTTATATGTATATCTGTGTATATATTTGCACATGTATATATAATCTACTGTGTTTATTTATCTATGCTCTTATGCACAAGTGTCCAGGGCTAACCAGCTGGGATTGGACAACCTATATTGGATTTCATTCATGGAGGCCACTGATTCTCCCTGGCATCAGCTGTTTATCTACATCTTGGAGTGAGACTATGTGAATTTTTTTCCTGTTTGTATTGCATGTCAACTGGTGTTGTCATTGTGCTGTTCTTGTTCAAGCAATCATATTGTTAACTATCCATGAGTCCATGAGTTCATTTTTTTTCTGTCACATGTAGGGGACTTGATTTAACAATAGGTATTAGAACACAGATGTTATGAAGGGGTAAACCCAAAAAATGAGAGAGAGCTTTAAGTGGGAAAAGGGGAGATAGGTCAATATACAGGGAGATCAAGGAAGGAGAAATAAATAACACCAAGAATATTTAAAAAGACATAGAGAATCTTTATGATAGGTTCATCCAAAATTGCATATATGTATTTTAAATCATATGTGGCATAATTCTAGGTGCTGATATCTGTCCTTGTCATTGTTGGGTGAATATTTTGTTCTTTGGTTTCTATTTCATCTGAGGTTCTTAGGAGATATAGTGGCTATGTGTTGATGGTTAGAAAATTCTTCCAGGGTCCTGATAGGTGTAGCTATTAGGGTTTCCAATGGAAGGGACTGGGAGATTAGATTTGGAAGAAGAAATATCTATAGAATATTTCATCCAAATATCAAACAATACACATCATACCTTCCCATGGAAGATCCAATACAATAGAAGACAACCTCCGTTACAAATTAAATATTAGCAAATTCAGAAAATTAAAACAATTTCATTTATCTTATCAGAGGTTTGTGCAGTAAAACTTAAAATTGATAGCAAACAAATCTATAGTAAATACATAAACTCACAGAGATTAAACAACTCATTAGTTTCTGAAACAAATTCTACCAGCCGAAGAAAAATTAAAAAAAATTTTGCACAGCCTAAGATACATTCAATAAGATAAAGAGGAAGCCCACAGAATTTGAGAAAACCTTTGGCTGCTATATTTATGACAGATCTATAAATAATTTAAAAACAGAGTAAAAACATTGACTATTCTAAATAAACAGATCTGAGATCTGACCAGCGAGCTCTTAAAAGATAGGGAAAAGTAGCTAAGGAAGTATCTCCAAGAATATTTATTTTCCCTATAAATGATGAAATAGCAAAGCAAAACTATCCAGGGGTTTTATTTTATGCCATTCAGAATGACAAAGATCACCAAGTAACTGAAAACAAATATTGGAGGTGGTGTGGGGAAAATGGAAGTCTCATTCAGTGTTGTAGGCACGGCAGGGGATGTACTCACTCATTAGTGGTCTCTAAACAAACAAACAAGAAAAAAGTCAAGCATGCCCAAGCTGCAAACCACAACCACTGAACAGCTTGGGATCAGAAACACCCTGGACTGATTCTTCGGATCCCACTCCCCCTAGAGTAACACCTGACTCACTCTTGAGGGAGGGGGGACAAAACTGGATTTGCCAGGAGTGGAGACTGATCCAAGCATTACTGGGTCAGTGGGACCATGAGACTGTCTGCTGCCTGCCCAGGGAGGGGATGGGGAGTTGTGGAGAAGAGAGAATGACCTGATGTGGTGGGAGGGGGAAGGGACCTTGAATAAGGATATACAGGGATAGAAAGTGTGACTTCTTTGTTAATAATAATAATAATAAAAAGTATACAGCAAAAAAAGAAGCAAGATGTAAAGAAACTCAGGTAACACAATGGAGCCATGTGAAAACACACAGATTAATAGAAATGAGTTAAGATCAAGAGCTAGTTAAAAAGAAGCCTGAATCATAGACCGAGTTTGCAATTAATATTAACCTCTGGGTAATTATTTTATATGCAGCTGTGGGAATGCAGGTGGCAGAACTTTGACCTGATCATGGACCCCAGGTCGGCCAGAACCTCCTGGCTACAGATAACCAGAGCTTTTGTGCCTTTATGAATATAGTTGTCCTGTCATGTCCAGAAGAACCAAGAAACAATCCTTTTTGCTTTTACAGTCACTGGTTTAGATTTGATCTCATTATGTGAGGTGAGAACTAACCCTTGTTGACTTTTCCTGTTGTTTGGAAATATAGCCATTAATTCTACATTATTTGTGTGTATTTTGTATGCTTGTGTATGTATTCAAGGGCTCATGTGTGTGTATATAGATGTAGGCCAGAGGTTGATGTGAAGACATCTTCCTCAATTGCTCTCTACTTTATTAATAGTGTTTTAAATTATATTTTAGTGTGTGTGCACATAGGAACATGCATCACAGTCCCTGTGTAGAAGTCATAAGAGAACCTGAGGGAGTTGACTCTCTCCATTTACCATGTGATTCTGGAGAGTGAACCAAGAATGTAAGTTTTGGCAGCTGGAACCATTACCTGATAAACCAATCTTGTTGGGCCTCCACTTCACCTTTAAAATGGGGTCTCTCAGTGACTTGGAGTTCCTATTTGGGCAAGATTATCTGTATAGCAAGCTTCTGGATGGCCCTGCCTTTGACTCCATACTACTAGGATTATAAACATACACCAGTTTGTCTGGTTTTTTATGTAGTTGATGGAGACATGATGTCAGGTGTCATCACTGAGGTATTGATTCTGCCTGAAGCAATTTTTTTTAAAAAAATATAATATGAAAATCAAAAAAAATAAATTTTTAAAAAAGAAAAAGAAAATAATGGAATTTGCAAGTAAATGGTTATAACTGGAAAAGGTCTCATTGAATGAGGTAGCCCAGAACCAGAGAGACAAATATTGCACTTTCTCTCATTTCTGTGGCTGCTAACTCCAAATCAAAAGATGCCAACAATTATCTCCAATAACTGCAAAACCAAGGAAAACAAAAACAGACCATTCCTGGAGTAGGAGAGTAAGCAAACAATAGAGCGGGTGACAGGCTCGAATCTATTTGCATTTTTCTACACACTTCCATCCAGCTATGCCAACACCATTTGTTAAATATACTATCTTTTTTCCATTGAATATTTTCCTGCAGAAAACTCAAATCCAAGTGGATCAAAGACCTCAATATAAACCCAGCCACTTTGAACTTAATAGAAAAGAAAGTGGGAAATACACTTGTACAAATTGGCACAGGCGACCACTTCCTAAATATAACACCAGTGGCACAGACACTAAAACCAACAATCAATAAGTGGGATCTCCTGAAGCTAGGAAGCTTCTGCAAAGCCAAGGACACTGTCAATAGGACATTTACATGTTTTTTATAGGTTGAACCATCCCTGCATTTTGGGGATGAAGCCTACTTGATTGTGTTGGATGATATTTTTTATATGTTTTTGTATTTAGTTTGCCAGAATTTTGTTGAGAATTTTTGCATCAATGTTCATGAGGGTAATTAGTCTGTATTTTTATTTCTTTGTGGTGTCTTTGAGTGGCTTGGGTATCAGGGTTATTTTAGCCTCATAAAAAGTGTTTTGTAATATTCCTTTTTTTTACCATATGGAACAGTTTGAGGAGTATTGATAGTAGTTCTTCTTTGAATGTCTCATAGAAATCTGCAGTAATACCATCTGGTCCTGGGATCTTTTTATTTGTGAGACTTTTCATAATAGCTTCAATATCTTTTGGTGTTATACATCAGTTTAGGTCTTTAATCTGTTTTGATTTAATTTTGGTAATTGGTACTTGTCCAGAAAGTTTTCCATTTCTTTTATGTTTTTCATTTTTGTGGAGTATAGATTTTCAAAGTATGACTTGATAATTCTCTGGATTTCCTGGGGGTCTGTTGTTATGTCCTCATTTTCATTTCTGATTTTGTTGATTTGGGTACTCTCTCTCTCTCTGCTTTTTGGTTAGTTTGGATAAGGGTTTATTTATCTTATTGACTTTCTCACAGAACCAACTCTTAGATTCATTGATTCTTTGTATTGTTCTCTTTGTTTCAATTATATTGATTTCAACTCTAAGTTTGATTATTTCCTGCTGTCTACTCCTTCTAGGTGAGTTTGCTTATAATTGTTCTGAGGCTTTCAGCTCTACTGATAGTTCCCTTGTGTGGGATTTCTCTAGCTTTTTCCTTTAAGCATCTAGTTCTATGAATACTCTTCTTAAGACTGTTTTCATTGTGTTCTGTAAGTTTGGGTATGTTGTGGAATCATTTTCGTTAAACTCCAGGAAGTCTTTGATTTCTTTCTTAATTTCTTCATTGATGCAGAGGTGGTTCAGTTGAGTGTTATTTAGTTTCCATGAGTTGGTAGGCTTTCTGTTATTTTTGATGTTGTTAAACTCTAACTTTAGACCTTGGTGGTATGATATAATATAAGGGGTTATTTCCATTTTTGTCTCTATTGATATTTGCTTTATGACCATATATGTGGTCAATTTTAGATAAATTTCCTTGGGATGCTGAGAAATATGTATATTCTTTTGTATTTGTGTGGAAGCTTCTGTAAATACCTATTAAATCCATTTGCATCATAACCTCTGTTAGACTCCTTATTTCTCTGTCGAGTCTCTGTCTGGTTGACCTATCCAAGGGTAAAAGTGGGGTATTGAAGTCTCCCATGATTAGAGTGTGACATTTGGTGTGAGGTTTAAGGTTTAGTAATGTATATTTTTTTTCCTGTGTAGGTATCCTTATATTAGGGGCGTAAATATTCAGGATTGAAATCTCATCTTGATTCATTTTTTCCTGAGATTCAGGTTGTGGATCTTAGAGGAAAACATTACTGTCACTTTACTAAACCAAGAGAATCCCTAACAATACTATAAAATATTTGTCCTTATACCCACAGATAAGTGTAGTCCTTACCCCTCACCAACACATCTACTCTGTGCAAACATGTAGAACATTACAGAAAACTACAACTAGTCAAAATGCAAACCTGTGGAGCCCAGTCACAAAGGTTATGTCTACAATACCAAATACAAAACACCAAAACAAGAGAATGTAAGTAATAAACCTCTGGCTCTAAGTTGAAAGACAACTGAATGCACTTTTTGACATAAATATGAAACAATATTCATCAAATCTGAGGAATACAATTCATCTGGCTTTGAAAATAGTCCCCAAAGGGGTTTCTAACTGCATTTTCCACAATGCTTCACTTTTCTAGACATATTCCTAGCAGGAGTTAGCTATTCTGAGCAGAGTCATTCTCAGGAAAGAGGACCCTAGATAAATGAAATGGCCCAGCCAGCCATATATCCTAGTATACATTCATAAGTTGGCTCTGTTCTCTGCACTCAGTGCTTGAGAATTTGATGACATGAATCAGTGCCTCTGAGCTTGTTCAACTTTGAGTGAACTGTTAAATTTGATTCGGGGGTCTTGTAAGGAAAACCTCATCCTTTGCTGTCATACGTATATCTGCCTAAAGCAGCTTATATGCTATCTTTGATATCTCTTTTTTTCTGCAGATATTAGGCTTCCATCAGCATAATATGAAACCATATTAGCTTTTGGTAGTGATTTCTCACTGATGACTCACCCAGTGCTTGACGACAATTCTAATCTCCTAACTCATTTTTCACCAAAACTCTTGTCAAGAAACATGTCATCTAGAATGGTGATAAGGCACACATTGGATAGAATATATATGTGTTAGGAGGTTTGGGAGCTGAAAAAGAAAATAACTTGAAAATACCATTCCAATTTAGAGACTTCTAAACTAGCCCAGGGAGTAAAAATTGAGCTTTGCTGTTTTTGCAAAATTTTATTGGTTACCAAAATGAAAGACACTGTTGCCTGAACCTTCATAAACTCTTTTGGATACCTTTGCATACTATAATGGTTATATACTGATGTCGACAAAGTGATGTTATTTTGTACTAATCATACAGAACAAAGGCTTTTCTACTTAATGAATTTGTTATTTTCAGTCTTCTGCAGCTGTGGTTCTAGTAAGCAAAAGAAACTTTGAAAAGAGAATTTCTAGAAGACTTCAACACTGATTTTGCTACATTTGACTTATTCTCAGATAAGCAGTGTCTTAGTTTCTTTTCTTTTGTAGTGGCAAAACACTATGACAAAGAAAACTTGTGGAAGAGGTAAAGTTTTCTGTGGGGTAAAGGCCGTGACAGCAGAGCAAAGACACGGTGGCAATAATGGCTTTACTCAGAAATAAGAGGCAGACAATACACTAAAAATGGTATGAATCTTTTGAAACCTCAAAGTCTGCTACCTGTGACACATCTCCTCTAATAAGTTCATATCTCCAAACCTGTCCAAAACAATTTCATCAACAGCAACCAAGTATTCAAGCATATAATCTTATAGGTGTTACTCTCATGTAAACCATCACATGTGGTATCTGACATTGATGCACCTGTGCTGTGTTCTAAAACTGAGACAAAATCCACATACACCAGCTGATAACATAATCCATATGTGAGAAGAACAACAAACAAATCAGTTTTATTCTTTATTATCTGATACAGAAATGATATCCACTAATTCAATTATGCAATATAGTAGTTTATATTGTTTACACAAATAAGAGAGTGACATGTGTTTCAATTCTAGGTGAGCTATTTACTTTTTAAGGAATGACATCAGGTTCCTTAATATTTTAAGACTTTTATTATATGCTAAGTCAAGTTAGTGATACTTTGCTTATTAAAAAAGATATGAAAATTTAGTAAGACAATGTTTATCCAATGTCTAGAACAGATTTAGCATATTTATTGTTCAATTTGATAAATGTTTACTAACTACTTTAAAATAAAAAACAAGTGAAATAACATTTAATCTATCAAACAAGAAAATTATACATTACCTAGAAAAATCTTAAAATATAGTTGAAGAAAAAGAAACATTTCTTCAGAGAAAGAAAATTCCATATTTGGAGTGACAACTCATAAAAGGGTTTCCTGTATCTTTTCTATCCTGACAGTGTTCCCCTTCAAGATCCTTATATGAACAAAATCTCCAGTATTAGCTATGAGAAGTCCTTTGAATGTTGGTCAGGGTTTTCAAAGTGATTCATAAAACAATATAGATTATTGATGTGCCCCTTTACTGCCTGTCAGGGGTTGAAGGTGTGCCCATATTTCTGTACATATCATTCACTTAGGACACAAGACTCAGAAGACATAATCTGTATCTCACCTGAAAGCCTCATTCATGTGGTCTAACTCCCATGGTCTCAGAAAATACTATGCAAGTTGTTAAGGGAGATGAGGAATTAAATATTCCTACCAAACTGCTACACCTATGAACCATGACAATGACTGTAATGGCAAGTTGTGCATAAAGATTTATAAATGGCACAAACATGTTGGTGACAATTAACAAGTGTCTAATAGGACTTAAGCTCCATTCAACAGGAAGGATACCATTCTCAGTACTAAAAACCTAGCCAGTTTCCTGAGACTAGCAAATAATCTGTTGTGTCACTTTTCTAGATCAATAATACTTTCTAGATTGTAGATTTTATCCTTGGACCTACAGATAAGTGTAGCGGTCATCCCTTATCAAAGATGTTTCTCTTTACAAGAAATGGAGACTATCACAGACAAAGAGAACTGGACACAATGTACAGAACAATGGATCATGGTGAGTCTAGCCTCAACAGATGCCTCTACCTTGAGTCTATGGCTCAGTGAACATCTGAGAAGAGAGGGGGCAGAAAGATTGTAAGAGTCAGAATAACAGGAAGTCTGCTGAAAAACAGGTTGCCTTAGAAATGGTTGCAAAAACAAGAGTGTGACATGACTAGTAAAATGGCCATGCTAATATAGAAGGAGAAAATTCTTGCAGGGTCACCCACCTAAACAAAGAACTATGGACAGCTAATGGCTCCTGAGATAGGAAGACTTAATCTGTCCCAGGGATGAGCACCCTTTTGTTTTTTAAATGCAGAATAGGCAGTCCATAAACCATCTCTCTCTCTCTCTATGTATATATATATATATATATATATATATATATATAACTAATAAAATGGACTAAGAAGGTTACACTTATATTTTTTATACACACACACATTAAGCTATCAACTTGAGAGTATGCGATGAGACAAGTGAAAAGTTTGAAGGAGGGTAATTAGGAGGAAATGGAGGAACTGGAGATAATTCTATATTAATTAAATGCAAATATAATTCTATTTTTATTTTCTTTTTTATTTATTGTGAATAAAGTCATATTTTTTATCTATGTGTCCCCTTGTTGAAACTCCCTTCCCCTCCCACCCCTGCCAGTCCCTCCCTCTTCTCCCCATACCCTTATCTCCTCCCCAGCAGGAGGTCCCAAGGTTCCAAGGTGATTTAGTTCAGCATCCACTCCAGGCAAATCTGCTTTCCTGATTCCAACATCAAGATTGGGTCAGGTGTTCCTCTGGAGGGAATGAGCTCCAAGGTGCCAGTCCAAGGAGCTTCAGATCCCAAGCTGTTCAGTGATTGTGATTTGCAGCTTGGGAATGCTTTGCTTTTTGTTTAAAGTCCACCAATGAGTGAGTACATCCTCTGCTTATCTTTCTGGGATTGTGGTACCTCGCTCAGGAGGATATTATCCATATCCATCCATTTGCCTGCAAATTTTAGGATATCATTTTTTCTTACTGCTGAGTAGTACTCCATTATGTAGATGTACCACAGCTTGTTAATCCATTCCTCACTTGAGGGGCATCTAGGTTGTTTCCAGGTTCTTGCTATTATTAATAATGCTGCTGTGAACATAGTTGAGCTAATGTTTTTGGGGTGTGAATGTGCATCTTTAAGATATATGCCTAAGAGTGATATTGCTGGATCCTTGGGGAGATTGATTCCCAGTTTTCTGAGAAACCTCCATACAGCATTCCAAAGTGGCTGAACAAGTATATACTCCCACCAACAATGGAGGAATGTTCCCCTCACCCTGCATCCTCTCCAGCATAGGCTGTCTTCTGTGTTTTTAATCTTAGCCAGTTTGACAGGTGTAAGGTAGTGCCTTATATTAAGATTTTCACAACTCTCTACCAAGATTAGGGTCCATATAAAAAGAAAAGTGACACCTCTGATACAAAGAAGGATGTTTCTTTATGTCTAAATGACCACATCAAGAAGAAAACCATAGACAATGGAACACACTAAGCATCTTCTTCTCCTTTTGGAAACTCATACCACCTCTGTATTTTCCTATCTGTACCAAGCTATACAAAAGCAGGTATATTATTATTTTACCCAATGCTGAATCAAAATTCTAGACAAAAGCAACTTACAAAAATGAATGATTAATTTTATAGTTCAACCTGACTCACTCTTGAGGGAGGGGGGAAAGAACTGGATTTGGCCAGAAGTGGAGTCTGATCTAAGTATTATTGGGTCAGTGGGACCATAGGACTGTCTGCTCCCTGCCCAGGGAGGAGATGGGCAGTTGCAGAGAAGAAAAATGACCAGATGTGTTGGGAGGGGGAAGAGACCTTGAATAAGGATATATAGGGAAAGCTGAACACAAAGAAAATATATGTGTAGCAATCTTATTTGTG
>PVIH01018816.1:0-17396 GCA_004025045.1 Sigmodon hispidus
TTAAGGGAGGACTGCTATGTAACCTAGCCACAGAATGTTCCTCTTATTCTATTATTTAGAGTTACTTCTCTGTTACTGGGAAGCAAACCAGAACATCTCTTTTACTTTGGGAAAAACATCTATTCTACCTGGGAGAATATCTATTTTACTTGGGAGAATGTCTATTCTACTTGGGAGAACATTGTGCTGGCTCAGTGGTTGGTTTCTCAGTCACTTCCCATGGGAGCATTTAGCTAGAGGCCTAGAGGCTCAAGCCAGGGTCTTGGTCCCTGACAGTGGTTAGAGGGCTTGTGTGTCTCCTGTCTACTTTGAACATGTGGTCTGCATGATCTCTGACTTTACTCTTAAACACATGCCTGAATTTTAAAGGTGTCTGTTTGTCTGTCTGTCTATGATAAAGGAGTTCACCCTGGGGGTGGGGACCTGGCTATGGGAGGTCCATTCTGCTAGAGGTCACAGGGGAAGGACCCTCCCAGTTTTAGCCTAGGGCCAGTCAACTAGCTGAGAATCTGAAATCAGAAACTGGGGAGTGACCCCAGCCCCAGGAGAGGGATTCTTGTGTGGACAGCCAAGTAGCTGAGTTTACCTCACCTTGGAGTTTGCTCTGGACAGGGTTCGGAGTCAGTCTCCCTATTGGGGTTTTCAATTACATCCTCCTTTCAGCTTGAATCCTCTTCAAACTTTCTATATTCTTATTTAATTATATTTTCAAGTCTTGTATTGTCTTTGTCATTTTTATCAGCCTTATGATTGCTTGGACATCCCTCCGGCATTCTCTTTTAGCTCTTCAATCTGGATTTTGTTAAGCTGTTTTTCATGTGTCTTATTTAAATACACTTAATTATTTAATGAAGCTTAACTATTGTCTTTTTTAAATTCTGTGTCCTGGAGTTCACTGAGATAATGCTCATTGGCAAGCATTTCTATAGTACTGGCAGTATTTGAAAGGAAGATACTAGTTTTATGTTATGGTTATTCTTAAAGTGAGATCTAGTCACCTAGGTTTCTTTTGGTAGTTTTGAGTTTTTTTCTGGATACAGCAGGTTGGAAAAGAATAGAAGATGTTGGGGACAGATTTGTTCTAGAAGTTGGAAATTTGTTGATTGTAATAAAGTCATGTAGTTAGAGGAAACTGGGCTGGTGGTACACAAAATATACTTCCTGATATAAGCAGAGAGGTAAGAATAGATTAGACTGTGTACAAAGATTGGGTGTGATGTGGAGAGTCCTATGCTTTGAAGATAGGTATGGAAGATACTTGCTCAAGCCTAGAGATCTTCTATAGTAAAGGCAGAGAAGGTCAGACTAGTATTACACTGGGGATGAGAACTAAAATAAATCAAGTGTGTTGTCAAAATGTTCTTGTTGGGACTCTAGATCTTGTTGGAGGATTTGGATAGTATGGGAACCTAGTAGGAAGAAGAGTACAGCCCAGAAAGGAGTTGTATATGTTTTTATATAGTCTGGGTCCTGATATAAGCCTAAATATTTGCTGTGATGTAATAAATGGTTTTGCGATAAGGCCAGGGCACAGGCTCTGGGACTCAGGTTAGATAGAACAGGTTATGAAAAAACGTGGGTACTGTAGTCAAGGACACTCACCTGGTTAGACCCAAAATGAAGGCATAAGAAGTCTGGGTTCCTAGTGCAGTAGTAGATAATGACCCAAAGCAGCCCAGTAATCTTTATTCTTCTTGTGCTTCAGTAAATTACTTACAGAAGTTACCCTTCTCATATAAAATATGAGAGAACAGAGACAGAGCTTCATACTTACAGAGCTTCATACTTTAACCCTTAACAGTCAGAGAAAGCACTGATAATTTTGGGAAAACTTGAAATCAGGCAAATATAAAATTTGTGATGTTGAGAAAGAAAAGATTTTTAGGTCTAGCATGTAGGAAATAGTGTTGGAGGTTTTTTTGGCAGATTTTCAATAAAGATTTTAAACATACAGGTTAAGAGAAAAAAAGCATTCTCTTAAAACAACTTAGGCATATATAAAAGCATGGGGGTGGCTCCTTAGCAAATAGTTACATAAAATAAGGCATGCCTTCTAGTTGGTATTAGTTTGGGACATAGGATTTATAATGAAGTATCTTAACATTAGCTATCTTTAGCATTTTTATGACTTTCAGCTTGTATCTCAGAGTTACTAAAATTGCTTTTTGTTTTCTCCTTTTCCTTCTATTTTGATAAGTGAGATTATATGGTGGTTCTGGAGGTACTTTGGCTTTGATAAATATGCTAAAATAAGACTTGGAGCTACTAGGATTATACAAGTAGTTTCTGTTGAGTTTCCTAAAAAAAGTTCAGGTTTCATAATGGAAGAAAGAAGGCCTTTAGCAATTGTTGATTGGGTCAGAATTCTTGCATTTCGGCTTAATAGCCACTTCAACCAGCCTTTGAAACTAGACATTCCTTTTTTTCTTATATAGTATTGATTTTTTTGTCTTCTAACTATAAATATACTTTGTAGAAAATAAATGATTTTCACTCTTTTTCAATACTCCCATATATCGACTGGTGAGGCATATTTACCTGTGAAATGATAAGCAGTAACCTCTTTGTTCTTGTGTTCATATACTGATAAAGGTAGATACAGATCTTTCAGCTGACCATTTCTGTATTATATACTATTAGCTAAGATTTGAAATAGCCTTTAAAACTACATAGGCAAACAAATATTTTCTCATCATCTTAGTGAATGTTATGTTTGCTGATGAAAAAACATTTCCAACCATTATTATTTCAAGCTGTAAGTTGCCAACTCATCCCTGCAATTGTGTTATGGAAATACAATACCCTACTGAAACACCTAAATCTTCAGATCTGAAGTCCTCTCCCTACTAAAAGAACCTTAATAAAATTAATTTTCTCATTTGTTTAATTTTTGTCTTTGATAAAAATTGTAAGATAAAGAAATTGAATTGGGTTAGGATTTATGGCCTGGAGTCTTTTATTGGAGATTGAGAGGTAGGTTATTTTAGGATAAAGATAAATCCTCATGTCTTTTATTTTGATTAAACTACAGTTCCAAATATTTTGAGATTTAGTGCTCAGAATTATTCCTTCTGAAAGAAATAGGCATATAGAAGCACTTTAACGACTATAATCTTCTAAAATCAACAGTTACATTTTCAGAGGTATTCTTTAAATAAAAATTTATATACTGGGCCTGGATATATGATCAAATCTCTTTTGCTTGATTTTGACAGTTTCATTTTCTTACCTTATTTGCCCAGCTGATTATATTAGAAAATTCAAAATTTTCTGTTCCTCAGCTTTCTGTGTTAAGGATTTTTGTTCCTTCACTTTTACTTTTACTAGACATTTCTTTAAAAAAATGAGGCATAACACTTGTCACATTTATTCAAAATTTTTGTCTGTCAAGATCCTCTATTTTTTAGTTATATACAGTGAAGCATGTACACAAAACCCCTGAATAACAAGGAGCAGACAATACACTGAGCACCATGGAGGAAAACAGTCTAAGAAATTCCTAATTACTATTAACTTTAGATTTTCTTAGGTTGCTATAGAGAAAGAATTGAAGCATAAGAATGCATTTTAAAAGGCTTATATCATATTTATGTGGGATGAAAAATCAAGAATTCTCTAACTTATGTTGTAGTACCAAAGAAATAAAGATTATTTGTACTCATCATTTATATTTCCTTTTGCTGCTTCTATAGATTGCCAGGTTTCTCACATTCTTATTCAAGAGATATCAATGTCTTCACAACATATCAATCATATGATTATTGAACCAAATTTCTGAGTATACTCTCATATTGAGTGTTTTCCTTCTTTCTTGTTCTGGAGCTGAAAAACTTCACTTTACAACCACACTGCTAATGACCAGTAAAGGCAAAAATGACTGCTCTTTATGTTTGCTGGCATTTATGTAGTAATTGACATCACTTAGTACAGAGAAAGTAGAAACGGAATTAGCTGTCATCTGCTTACATCGACTGACACCTTGCAGTTCCTCACTTTTTTAGTTTGTTTTCTATTTTCTGCTTATTCAAATAACACACTCTGCTTATTCAAATAACATATAGCAGAGCTGGATTTGTGTCCAGAGAAGCACATTACATTAATTTGAGTAGTAAACACACTAATTATATGGTGTGTTATTTATTTTTAATGCAAAAGTTATGTATATTTTTTCCTCCCTTATTGAAGGACTACAGTTTTGTTGTTTTTCAAATGAAGGCAGAGATTAATGAATTCAAGAAAGTTTCACAAAACTCCTACCCTAGAGGTGAGAATGGCCTAGTTATTGCTAAATCATAGAATATAAACTTACTTCCACTTATATATAATGTATTAGAAATTAGTTATAATCATAAAAATATGAATAATATATGAGATACTAGCATTATGTGTCTCACTCCTCTGAAGGCTGACAAATGAGGAATGTTCAGGGTTCTTGCTATCATCTTTCAAACCTGAGGAGTAGGCCAAGAAAATTTCTCAGATGTTGGCTTAAAGTTATTATACTGTAAAAAGTGATATCCCTTACAAAAAGCAAATATATGTGAAGATGGAAAACAGTACATATAAAGATGGTAATAGGCAATACAGGGTAATATTAATTTTTCCTTTATGTTTAGAAAAGCCAATTGAAAACACATTTTGATGTAAACTTTAACACATATAACTATTATTTGACAATGAAGACTGATACAGTGAACTCTGTAAGGTGAATAATTACCCCAGAGAAGTTGAAAGAAATGAAATTTTATTTATATTTTATTTTATAACTAGTAACTATAGTAATATAAAAGTACTACTCTAATCTGTGTTGAGATGAATAGAACTATAAAAAGATTCAATAAGTAGAGAGCTAGAGGGATCAGGGGCTAAGAAGAGAAAGAGAAGCACTATAAAGGATTGTGTCACTATAAATATGCTTAAGTTCACTGAGAATACTAGCTGACTATTAAGATAAGAATCTTGCATCCTACCAACAGAGAAAGATGGAGGACAGGGCCTTCCTGGTGGTTATATTATGGAAAAATCATGTTCATGTCAATTAAAATTTATTTTTGAATTGTAAGAGGTAAGTATATATTTTAAAGTGACAGAGAATGGTTTAACAATGATGAGCTCTTGGGGGAAATGTTCTAATACATGTAAGAACTTTTATTAAATTTCTAAGTGACTGGAGGGTATCAGCAGCTATACATCAGTTGTTGAATGAATACATTCTTTATACAAATTTGGGCTTTTTTCCAGAAATAAATTTAAAAGGTATTTGTTATCACAAGGACTTAGGAACAGGCTGCTATAAACCCTGTTAATGTTTGATCACATGAGCTAGTCCAGAAATTAGAAGAGTGGTTTATAATGAGTATTCTCACTTAATTTTATAGGCTTAGTAATTACCATAATGGTTAAACTAGATAAGCAAATATATTTGTAAACATAAAAGCAATGTGAGTGGTATCTAAATTGATTTGAATTCTAATAAATAATAAATCAAATTATAAAACCCAGGCATAAGTGGAAACACTCATGTTATACTTGGTAAATAATGAGAAATAAATATTCAAAAAAATATTGTAAAAGACATGGAAATTTTAAGCCATAAAAGTGAATACATTTTAAATAGATCTACTTTGAGGTAAATATTTTGGTGAAATTATTTAATCCCAGGACATGAGGAACAGACACAGGAGAACCAGCCAATTTATGTCAAGAATCAGCTACATAGCAAATTTGAGACCAGATTTTTGCTATGCAATTCAATCCAAAAGAATATCAATATATCAAATAAAATATATGATGAATTTTGCTTAGATAAATTTGTAATTATTAAGATAATTAAAATGAAATTAGCTATATTTTACCATCATAAGCAAGTCCAAAATTCAGTAGCTTAAGCTTCAAATGCTTATTGTGTCACACATATGCAAATATATCTCAGAAGTCCAAGATCAGTCAAAGAAACTGGATAGTTTTGGACTAGGGTTTCTAAAGAAGTCACATTTAAAATATAAGTCTGACCTTCAGTTCTTTAATACTCAATTGGAAGTGAAAGGATCAACTTTCAAAAAGACACTAGTTTGTTTGAAGACTTCCTTCCCTTTTGGACCTCATTTCATAATAAATTAGTAAATTTAAACCAAAGAGAAAAAAATTCAAAAAGAAGAAATCACATTGAAGTGCTTTTTATGACTTAATGTCTGAAGTTGCTCACTGATGTCCATGTTTTATTTGACTCTCCAAAAGTAAGTTGCCAAGTCTACCCACATAGAAGAAAATTAGGCTTCACCTAAAGAAAAAGCTTTAACTTTTTAAGTACTTAAAAGCACATTTTTGGATAATTTGGATATGTACATTAAATAATCTGCCTGGGAGAAAAGACTAAGAAAAACAAGCAAATACCTCCTGCAAAATGCCAACTGGAGAATACAGATGTCAATGTTTATTATTCCATAGAAACATATCTTTTCTTAACTCGTCTCATTTAAGAAATTATTATAGAACCATCTTTTTGAAAATTTCTTTTTTCATTTTCATTTTATTTTATCCATTTATAAAGGATTTCCATTATCACTTGTTCTTTAAGAATTTAAGGTTTCTGCTAATATATATGATGCCATTTATTCATTTAAATTTTATTAAATATGATTATCCACATATGTTTTTCTACTTTCACTGGGTGTTTTTGTAAGTTTTTTAAGGTACATTTTGATTATTTTTGTTGTACCCATGAGTAGTGTGTGTGTGTGTGTGTGTGTGTGTGTGTGTGTGTGCATATGACAAGGCAATCTGTATATGAAATAGGACAATTAGAGAGATGTGACTAACTCATTTTATTATGTGAGTTCCTATGGTTGTGCTCAGTTTTTCATGCTTGGTGGTAAGAGTTCTAATTCCTGAAGACACCTTGGTGCCTCGTAAGTTATTATTTTATTTTGAGAGTTTACTAGGTTTTCTGAAACTGTTTGCATTTATCTTATTTGATAGCATATGGGCCCTTTAATGTGTCTTCCTATTTCTTTTTTATGTTCTTGTCATACTACTATTACTTTTTTAGAAAATAGAGTACTTTTTCCCATATATCCCCTTGCTCTCCCTCCCTTCCCCTTTCCAATCCCTCCCTGTCTGCCTTCAGCCTCCCTCCTCCCCATCTCCCCATTTCCTCCAGAAAAAGGCAGGAGTCCGAAGATGGATTAGCTCAGCATCCACTCTAGGCAGGTGTGATTTACTCATCCTAATGTCATGACTGGATTAGGTGTTCCTCCGGAGAAAATGAACTCAGAAATGCCAGTCCATACATAGAAACAAAGTCTGATCTCTCCCCTCGAGGTTCCACATAATGCCATGATACTACCTATCCTTGGAGGGCCTAGTTTCTTTTCTTGAAGGTTCCCCAGTGTCTGTTCTTAATACAATCAGCTCCCCAGAGATTTAGCCAGCAATCACTTTGGGAACTTTTCGCATAAGCTCTATTTCCTTGTTCATATAAACTCTCCTCCCCTGCTTTCAGCTGGATCAGGAGCTAAGCCCAGTGCTCAGCCAAGTATCTCTGCTTCTACCTCTATTTATTGTTAGATGTAAGTTCTGTGATGACACTTGGGGTGGCTATTCATAGGGGAAGTCCTGTCTAGGCAGCACCTTCACTATTGGTTGGAGACCTAGGCAAAGACATCCCGTGATTTCCTATAGGTAACCCTAGCACCCGGTATTTTTCCAACCCCACTTTGGCTTCCTTTATTAAGATCTCCATCTCTTTTTTTCTCCCTCCTTGTGGTTCCTTTCACTCAATCATTTCCTCTCAGGGTTTGTTCCCACCACTTCTTGGTTGCAACCCCTTATACTCCAGATTAGCTAAGGAGATCTTTTTACTTTCTTTTCCTAGGGGTATCCCTGGATGTCTCTCTTAAGTTCCTTCTGATCCCAAGCTTTTCAGGGGTTACGATTTGCAACTTGGGTGTTCTTTGCTTTTCATCTAAAGTTCACTAATGAGTGAGTATATCCCTTGCTTATCTTTCTGGGCTTGTGATACCTCTATCAGGAGGTTATTCTCCAAATCCATTCATTTGCCTGCAAATTTTAGGATGTCATTTTTTTGTTCTGAGTGATACTCCATTGTGTAGATGTACCACAGTTTGTTAGTTCATTCTTCATTTGAGGGACATCTAGATTGTTTCTAGGTTCTTGCTATTACGAACAATGCTACTAGGAACATATTTGAGCTAATGCCTTTGGAGTGTAAATGTGAGTTCTTTGGGTATATGTCCAATAGTGGTATTGCTCCATCCTTGGGGACATTAATTCTCAGTTTTCTGAGGAACCGCCATACTGCATTCCATAGTGGCTGTACAAGTTGTTTTGATTTGCATTTCTCTGATGACTAAAAATGTTGAGCATTTTTTCAAGTGCTTTTCAGCCATTTGTAATTTTTCTACTGAGAAATCCCATTTAGTTCTGAACCCCAATTTTTAATTGGATAATATATAGTTTTGGCCTCTAGTTTCTTGAGTTCTCTATATATTTTAGAGATCAGTCCTCTGTCAGTTGTAGGGTTGGTGAACATCTTTTCCCATTCTGTAGTCTGTCATTTTGTCTTATTGACAGTGTCCTTGGCCTTACAGGAACTTCTCAGTTTCAAGAGGTCCCACTTATTAATTGTTCTTCGTGTCTGTGCTACTGGTCTTATGTTTAAGAAGTGGTCACCTGTGCCAATGTGTTGGAGGGTATTTTCATTTTCTTTTCTATCAAGTTCATTGTGGCTGGGTTTATATTGATGTATTTGATCCATTTTGATTTAGGTTTTGTACAGCATGAAAGGTTTGGATCTATTTGCATTCTTCTACATACTACCATCCAGTTCCTGTCTCTTTACTCAGGCTTTGAAAGTATTCTAGCATTATTTTTTAGAAAATATTTTCTGCTAATTTCCCTCTTTTCACTTTGAAATGTCAATAATGCATAGTTTTTTCTACTTAATAGTACCCCATATATATCACATATCTCTTCTTTTTTAGGTTTTATTTTTTGAGTTTTTATATTGGATATTTTCTATTTTCTGGATCACTGATCATTTCACCTATGTGATCTATTATACTAGTGGTCCATTCTATTGATAATTTCTAATTAATTTATGGTTGTGTTAAGTTGTATTATTTATATTTGAATTTTGAAATATATTTTATCTCCTATTGAAGCTATTTATTTGTCCAAGAATTTTTCATTAAGTATTAATGAACATCATTATGGCTCTTCATAATTTCTTGGTAGGATGATCATTTATTTACATTTCACATATTTTTTTTCAGGGTAATTTTGCAGTTTTTATGTATGCAATATATCCCTGTGTTTACTTTGTTCTGACTCAATATTGGCCTTTATGTGTTAGATAAAATAAACACCTCCCAGTCTTCCTATTATAGCCATATGATGGGTAAATACTCCATCAATCTATGTGAAGTGAAATTTTATTGTGTATCTCAAACCTCCATTGCTATAGCCTCTGTGAATACATATGTGTGTCATTCTTGTGTTTGGATGGAATCATTTTCTTGTTTTCTCTGATCCACACTGGCTCTGAAAAATCCTTCCCTCCAACAAAGTTCACTGAGAACAAAGGAGATAATTTTCATCAAAACATTCCATTTAGGACTAGTTGTTCTATGGTCTTTCATGCTCTGCACATTGTTCAGGTTTAGGTATCTTTATTTGATCACATCTACTACAGGATAAAGCTTGTGTGATGATGGCTGAGCTATGGGTGAAACATAATGTCATGAAGAGTCATTATATTACTTCGTTTTAAAAAGCAAAACAATATATTTAGCTTTCCCCTAGGTCCATGTACTACCTAGTCCTAGGATTCTGGACACTCAAAAAGTGTTCAGGCATGACTTTCAGCTCATGAAGTAGGCCTTAAATACCATCTGATAGAGATTGGTTACTCTCAGAACTTTGCTGACCCTATTACATGAGTTTATCATGTAGACAAATTGCCATTAAAGACTGAAGAGTTTATGCTTGGTTTAGTATTTGCCTCACTCTTCTGGTAGGCTTCAATGTACTTACCAGTATCATAAATATACATGAAGGAGACTCTGGCAATTAAGTTCTTCTTCCAATAGAATGAAGGAGGCCTTTGCCTCAGATGTTAGCTTTTGTGGTGATCTAGGGTTAGGATCACTATGGAGAATGCCACATAAAGGCTTATACATGGCCATGGGGATCTCTAAATATGGTCAAACCCAAGTAATATTTCCAAGCAGCTTTTGAAAATAATTTAGAGGTTTTAAATGCTCACTTCTCAATTAAAATGGTTAAAGAGAAACAAAATCTGTGTAACTATCGTGCTCCAAATAGGCAAAGGGAGGATGAATTTAGATCTTCTCCTAAGCTATTTGAAATCCATGTGAAGTTAATTGTTGGACCAGAAACTGCAAAACCTCTCGTAGATAGGCTCTATTCACATGAGAAACCAATATATCACCCATATAACAAACCAGATAAACATCTGAACACTTTTAAGAACTTGTAAAAGCATTACATCTACAAATTTTTGACATGAAATTGGACTGATTTTACTTTCTTATGATAAAATTTTCCACTGAAGCTTCTGATAAGGCCTCTGAAAATTAGATTAAGGTAAGTTAAAAGCAAAACACTGGCAATGTTTTGCTAGAATGCAAGGATATGGAAAAGAAACAATCTTGTAGATCTATAACAATTTTTTTTTTTTAATATTGAGAGATGGCTGTTGGAGAAGCAAGGCAGGTCGCAGAGTACCTCTAGGTTCCACAATTTCATTTACTTTGGTAAGGTACTTGTAACAATCTCCATTTGCCAGATGCTTTCTTATGACAAATATTGGAGTTCAAAGACTGGTGGAAGGCTCCATATGGCCCTTTTAATGTCCTGACCATCTGGACAAGGAAACAGGCACCTGTGACCTAGAGGGGAGAAATGAAAGGGGTAAAAGATACAAAGAACATGACAGCAAGACAGTATTCCGTTCAAGCTGTGTTTTCTGTTTTTTGTTTTTTTGTTTTTTCCTCAGGTGGTTTATAGTGAAAAGGAAGGGAGGTTGACAGGGCAGAGGGTCATGTAGGAAAGTGTTATGGAATCTCTTAAGTTCAGGTAGTTTGCACAGATGTTCTGATAGGGAGATAAAGAAGATCCTTGCAGCCTAGGGTATGTCACATAGTCTCTGGTAAATGGCTAACTGTCATAAAGGGAAATAGAGGCCCATAAACATGGCTAACTTATAAATTAAAATGGGTAATCTAATATGGTTTGGCTTTTAGAGGGGGAGGGGAGCAGAGACCAATAAACTTAAAATGACTAACTAAAAAATGGCTAGGCTAATATGACTATACAAAAGCCAATAGCCAATACAGGCTTTGGCTCCTCGCATTTTAAGTTGCTCTTCCACCAGACAAGTAACTGCTTCAATTTTATCAGCACTCAAAGGCAATTGTCTGACCCCCAAGGGAATAACAGACTTCCATGCAATGGGATCAACAGTGAGGGAAACAGTGGCCCCTAAGATAAATTTTTATATCCTAAACCATATCTATAATATTTAACCTCTGGAATAATGGGTTGACTTTTGCTTTGAGCTTGTTTACCCAGACCCTTTTCAGGATTAAAAGCCATTTGCAGCATTTGAGCTGATACCAGTTCATTTTAAGATATCAATAACATACCCATTTGCTGCAGCATATCTCTTCCCCAAAGAGCGATAGGCAAAGTGGAGACAACATATGGACTGAATTTGCCATGATTTTCTCCATCAGACCATATTAATATCTCGGCGCTGTTAGCCATATTATTTGCCTAACCCAGGCCCAAGAGAGAAGATGCAGTAATACACGTTTTCCAGATAGCAAACCAATCTTTTCCAGCAACACAAGAAATGTCTTCACCACTTTCTAATAAAGCAGTTATCCATTTACTTTGTACCTTAAGTGTTTTTGTTGGTCTAGGGTCCTTAATTTCCTGAACCCTGAAAGTCATGTCATTAGAGCTGAAACCAGCAGTTCTCCTTGGAGCTGCCGAGGCTGTAATTCCTGTAACCTGATAAGTAAGTAGCAGCAGCTGGGCTCAATTCTGAATTGTGTCTGTAAGAGGTTGCACAATAATTTTTATCCCTCCAGTAAAGTCAGGATCAATTACTCCAGAGACAACATTAATGCCTTATGCAGCAGAGAAGCTAGGGCCTACAATTAGTCCTGGTGTCCCTTCTGCAGGTGGCCCATAAACTCCAGTGTTAAGGCCGACGGTTGTGAGAATCAGGAGTTAATATTGAGAAGGTGATTGCACACAAATCCTGTCCGAAGCTTCCAAGAATTGCTCTTTGTAAATACTGAATCATTTTACCGTCAGGATTGGTTGTTTATTTGGGAGATCTAGGCTCCTATTATTTGTTGGGGCTGGAGCAGCTCCATTTCCGCATTTTCCTGAAGAAGGAAGGGTTTTATATTTATCAGCATTGTAACAGTGTAAATTTTGAGAGTGCCATTCGTTGTTGTTGTCTGTTTTTGGTTTTTTTCCATGTTGCAGATTTTAATTCATTTGTTTCACAGGGAGAGATGTAAAAATAATTTATAATACTCTTTCCTCTCAGTTGTTACATTGTGAACACACCATTGTGGGACAACACATTAGCAATAAAATAATCAGCCATCTCCAGACCTTCCCTCTCTGCTAAGCCTCACAGATGCCTGTTGGAGACTGTTTTGTTCATTTTTTTCTCTCCCTCTGTAGCTCTCTTGCACAGTGTCCTCAATTCTCTTGACCTTTATTTGAGTCTCCTGGTTCACAGGCAATGATAAGTAACTCATGCCTCTGGCTTCAAAACTGTCTGTGCTAGTAGACTTTTAATAATAGGAGGCCCAATTTTATGGTTATTGTGATCTTTTTGCTTTAAAATGTATTTAAGAAATATTTCCAACAACTTAACAGTTACTAAATATCACCGTATTTATGAGCCTATCACTGACTGGCAGGTGTCAGTTATGTAAGATTCCTGATTTTGGCAAAACGTCTCTCTCACATTATTTTTATTAATATAACACTGCCTTCATTTCTATGTTTCCCCCTACTTACCAAATAGAACAGCAAGGCCAGGGCAGCTTAAGTCATGGACTTTATGCCTCTTAGGTAGAAATATAACATAAAACCACTTCTGCCAGACAAGATAGTTCTATTTCTGGTGGCTGTGACAGCATAAAAGTATTATTTAAATAATAATAATACCTTTCTTGAGAGCTCTTTTTTGTGTTTGGACTTCTTTCAAAATTTAAGACATATAAATTGCAATTTGTTGTATAAACATATAAATCACATTCTTCAACAACTGGGTCCAAGGTTGTGATCAGAGACTCTAAGTTCTTTTTTTTGTTTGTTTGTTTGTTTGAGATATAAGCAGTTATCTCTTTAAAAGGGATATGTTTAAAGCAATAATTCTCTAATACAAAAAATGGTATGCTAACATAGATCAAAACAGAACAAAAATTTATGAACATATACTTGAAATATCTCTTTATATCCTCAAACCTAAAGTGATGTGTCCTTGAATGTAAACTGTGTAACTTGAATGAAATGAAGCAGAAAAGTTTATCTCATTTTTAAATTTGCTCTGTTAATTTTTATTAGAAAACTGAGACTCAGAAAATTGAAAATCAATCTCCCAAAGGACCCAGCAATACCACTTCTGGGTGTGTACCCTAAAGATGCACATTCACACTCCAAAGTTATTAGCTCAGCTATGTTCATAGCAGCACTATTTGTAATAGCAAGAACCTGGAAACAACCTAGATGTCCCTCAAGGGGACATTGAAGATGTCCCTTCAATCCATGAAGAATGGATTAACAAACTGTGGTACATCTACACAATGTAATATTACTAAGCAGTAAGAAAAAATGATATCCTAAAATTTGCAGGCAAATGGATGGATTTGGAGAATATCCTCCTGAGCGAGGTATCACAAACTCAGAAAGATAAGCAGGGGTTGTACTCACTCATTAGTGGTCTCCAAACAAACAAACAAGAAAAAAGCCAAGCATGCCCAAGCTGCAAACCACAACCACTGAACATCTTGTGATCAGAAACACCCTGGACTGATCCTTCGGATCCCACTCCACCTAGAGGAACACCTGACTCACTCTTGAGGGAGGGGGGACAAAACTGGATTTGCCAGGAGTGGAGACTGAACTAAGCATTATTGAATCAGTGGGACCATGGGACTGTCTGCTGCCTGCCCAGGGAGGGGATGGGGAGTTGTGGAGAAGAAAACATGATCTGATGTGGCGGGAAGGGGAAGGGACCTTGAATAAGGATATACAGGGATAGAAAAAAAATTCAGAAGGAAAGCTGAACACAAAGTAAATATATGTGTAGCAATCTTATTTGCATTATCACCTTTGATAAGTCATGCTTATGATTTTTATTTTCTTTATAGCTATTGTTAACTTATCAGCATTTTAAATTCAATTTACTGTTTTTCTTGATAAATACAAAATAAATAAAAAAGAAATACACTTTATACAAAAATAAATAAATAAATACATGTTTTGTTTTCTAAATTTAAAATTATTTTACTGTTTTGAAGACTAAAGAGCTATTTGCAATAAGGCATTCAGAGTCATTGGGAAGGTACTTCTGTCTGGAGTAAAATTCCGAGCTTCTTGAAAGGCTCAGGGAGAAAAAGACTGCTTATCATTTGTCAGAAAACAAGAGCAGGGTTAGTGAGATTTTTTTTAATAGCTTTAAGGAATAATTCCTACATTCTCTTGTGAGCAGATATATTTGTGCTTCTCAGACAGTCTTATGTAGCCCAGAATGGCCTTGAACTTCTGATAGTTTGTCCCTGTCACCTTGGTGCTGAGATTCTCAGGCAGGGCCAGTTTATGTGGTCCCTAGAATTAAACATGGGGCTTTGAGCATGCTCAGACAGCTCTACCTTAAATATGGTGTTGAACTCAATGTTGAGTCCTACAACACAAAAGAAATCCAGCTTGAGTACTATGTAACAGTACACTTCTAAAAGGAACACTGTAACCCATCTATGGTGGCACACACCTTTAACTTAACACCAGTACTCTGAGTTTGAGACCACCCTGGTTCACAGAGTGACTTCCAGAACAGCTAGGGCCACACAGAAAAACTGCCTAGAAATACAAAAACAGAACAGATGACATTGCTATCTCTTTATGGTAGTTTTTAGTTGAAATGATTTTTTGGTATGTCTGTAGTAACTTTGGGATTTTTGTTTATTTTGAAGACTATGTGTGTAACTGTGGTTCACAATAGCCTCAGACTTGAGATTTTCCTGTCTTTGTCTCTTCAGTGCATAAAGGCAAATATTAAACATTTTTTTTCAGAAAAAAGAAAACTGAGACTGTTAATGTTGAGATTTATCTAAGAGCAAAAAAACCTAAATTTTCTCCTTTAACATTGTCTTGTCAAGTATTATTTTTTCATAATTATAAGTAATGATAAACAACTGAGTGTTTCTTGCATTGTGAGCAAAATTGACTTATGGAGCCTGATGTAACACTATCTCCTTTGGTGATATTTTGTAAATTTAATAAATCTAGTCTGGAATAATAGAGGACAGAGATACCCACAGAGCCAAGCCGTGGTGGTCAGAGAGTAGTGACCCATGAATTTAATCCCATCACTCAAGAGGCAGAGACCTGAATGAATCTTGGTAAGCTCAAAGCCTGACAGAGTAAGGCAGTAGTGGCAAACACCTTTAATCTTAGCTCTAGGAAAGTTGAATCAGGAAGTAAGATATCTAGGTGGAGGGAGAGAAAGGAGGAGTTCAGCTTCCCAAAACTATTTTCCTTGTCAGTTGAAGACAGAGAGTTTGGAGTTAGAGGATTCCTGGAAAGAGACCTTAATTGTTGACTAGTTGAAAATTGGCTGTGTGTGTGTGTGTGTGTGTGTGTGTGTGTGTGTGTGTGTGTGATATTTCAGCTTTTCCCTAATGTCTGGCTCTGAATTTTTATTATAATGCCAAATAAAATTTGTGCAATAACTTTACATTACTTATTTATTTGTAAAAAAAAATTATAGCAGCTATCTCCTGCTAATCTCTAGGTTGCTTTAACTATTCTTTTCTTTATTATGAATAAAGTCATAATTTTTATCCGTGTATACCCTTGTTCAAGCTCCCTTCCCCCTCCGGGCTTTTCCAGTCACTTTCTCTTCTCCAAATCTCTTTATCTCCTCCCCAGCAAGGGCAGGATATCCCAAGGTCCCAAGGTGGCTTAGTTCAGCATCTATTCCAGGTAGATCTGCTTTCCTCGCCCCAACATCAAGACTAGGTCAGATGTTCCTCTGGAGGGAGTGGGATCCAAAGTGCTGGTCTAAGGTCTCTCAGATTCCAAGCTATTCAGTGTTTGTGGTTTGCAGCTTGGATATGCTTTCCTTTTTGCTTTTTTGTTTAAAGTCCATTAATGAGTGATACATGCCCTGCTTATCTTTCTGGATTTGTGAGACCTCACTCAGGAGGATATTGTCCAAATATATCCATTTGCCTGCAAATTTTAGAATATCATTTTTTCTTATTTCTGAGTAGCACGCCATTGTGTAGATGTACAATAGTTTGTTAATCCATTCTTCAGTTGAGGGGCATTTATGTTGTTTCCATGCTCTTGCTATTACAAATAATGCTACTATGAACATAGTTGAGCTAATGCCTTTGGAATGAGAATGTGCATTTTTAGGGTACATGCCCAGTAGAAAGATGTCCCGCGCTACGGTCTCGCCAGCAAGAACGACACGGCACACGTAGGATCCTTCTGCAGTAAAGTTTTAATGCATCTTGAGAGGGAGAGCATAAGCTTACAAGGCGGAGACCCCAAACAGCTAAAACCCGTCCCTTATATAGGAAACTGACCCCCGCCTAGGACATGTCAGACTCAGATTGGCTGTAGCTCAATCGGGCGAGGTGACGCCACGGGAGAGGCAGAGCACAAGGAGTGGAAATTCCCCTTGCACCTGTGCAGTCTACTTATTTACACATTAGAGCACAGGATGTCGACGCCATCTTGGAATGGCGGCAGTGAGTGCAGCTTCTCACATCTCCCCCTTTTTTTATAAATTATGAAGCAACAGGACACCCTAAAAATGAGTGGAGACAGAGGTCATTGCCCCAGTGAATAGAAGAAAAGCCGTATGCAACATATCTCCTAGGTTCCTCACCCGAAGAGGTGTTGGCCTGGCTTTGTGGCATTTTTCCCGGGGGAAGGTGACTTGGGCACACAACCTTCATGCCAGATGACATATCTCCCTAGATTTAGCCTTTTAAGTGCCGCAAGGCCAATCTACTGCATTTGTAAACATGCAACTCTGTTGGGCTGCTAATGCACGCTCACTCTATCTCGTGCAATGGGAACAAGCTCCT
>PVIH01018816.1:17496-37407 GCA_004025045.1 Sigmodon hispidus
GAGCGGCCAGCGACCTATTGCTTAAGCATGGATAACCAAACATCAGGGGAGATTCCTTGCTCCAAAGCTACAAGTGCTTGGGTAACCACCACCTTGTCTCTATTAGTTTGAGCCCTGAGCCTACAGACCAGCCATAGAGCCAGCACCAGCCCACAGCAGAGTACAGTCCCAAACAATCCAACCCCCGCCCATTCTTTGAAGAAGGAAAAGGTTGAGGAAATCCAGGACGTAAATCCCTCCGTCAGCCATAAGTCTAGGCATGTGGAATTCACTTGAATAATGGACGTTCTTAGATCTCTCAAGGTCTGCTCAAATTCTGCCATCCAGTTCTGCAAAATAAATTGAGAGAGGCTCCTCGACAAATTAGCTGCCTTGGTAAAATTCTCATACTGAATAGAGGTCACACACAATTCAGGATATTTTTGCTCACACTCCAACTGGGCCATCTGCCATAAAATATCTAGTTGCTCCTGGACCAAATCAATTCATTGGTTTACCAACATGAGACCGCCTTGGATTTGTGTGTTAGCTGAACTTTGATGGTCCAAGGCTATAGACACAGAGGCAGATAAATCGTTAACCGTCTGTGCTGTCTGAATAGAAGAGGACAATGCCATGGCTGAGGCTGTAACCGAGCCGGCTATTGCTTCCAATTTTTCAGAGGACAAGGGCCACTGAGGAACCCATACAGGATCCTCCATTTTCCATGGTATGGGTCGTACTGCCCCAATGGCCCCTACGAAAAACCCAAACCTTGTCTGGCTTGGTTCCCTTTTGGTAAAATGGGCTCTATTCTCCCTTGCTCTAATTTTCCCAATCCTTTTTCTTTCCTATATCCCATGTTTTGCATAATATTCTTTGCCTGTGAAGAATATCCATATTCATTTGACAGGGTCAACCCCATGTGTTGCATGACATCTCATCCCCACAAATTGACTGGGAGGGGGAGTACATAGGGTATGAATCTCCCTTGTTGACCTTCCAATGTTTCCCATGATAGAGTCATGGAACTAATTGAGGGGCAGGATTGATACCCCAAGCCTTGTAAGGAGTGGGATGACTGGGTAATGGACCAGGTCTTGGGCCACCAATAGGAAGAAATTATACTCTTGTCTGCCCCTGTGTCCAAAATGCCCTCAAACATTTTACCATTATTTTTAATGAAAGTTTGGGTCTCTCATGTAGGGAGACCATCAAGTAGGCCGAATCTGTGCCTGAGGATCCCATTTCTGCAAGTCCTAGTCCCAGCAGCTCCTTTCTCCCCTCGGGGAGGAGCAACAACTGTGCAATCCTATCTCCCTTAGAGATAGAGAATATCCCTTTAGGGCTAGAACATAAAATTTGTATGTCCATAAGGTGTTGATTATCTACAAGTCCTGGATGCACTATTAATCCCTGTAGGGTAAGTGCACCCCGACCCAATATAAGGCCCACTGTACCCGGGGGCAAAGGTGTTATAGTTTCTACAGGAATTGGTTGAATATGCATTTGTGGCATTAATAGGAAGTCGGAGGTGGCGTGCAGGTCCACTCTTGTGGAGTGTCCTGGTCTTTGTTCTCCTGGGTCTTGACAAACCAGTTCCCATATCTTTGAGGGCCCTGGGACCGAGGGCCCGACAGCCCATTTTTTGGCATGTCTGCGACTTGAGGATTAGTGGGTTGGTTGATGGGAGGGGGGAGCCTCCCTTGAATATCCATTACTGAGCGGCACTGACTGGCTTTATGATAACCTTTGCCTTTGCCGCAGCGGCTGCAGAGTGGGATTCTCCCCTTTTTTGTTCGGGGTTTTGCACTCCCTTTTAAGATGACCAGCCTTTCCACAACTAAAGCAAACTCTTTGATTGGTCCTACCCAGGGGACGCTTCTAGGATTGGAGGATAGCAGCCGCTAATCCAGCATTTGTGAGGGCCCCCCCCCAACTCCCTGCAAACTCTGATCCAGTCTTGTAATCCTTTATTTTTTTCTAGGGGCTATTGCCGCTCAACATTCTTGGGTGGCTTGCTCGAAAACAAGCTGCTCTATGAGAGGGGCAGCTACTTCAAGGTCACCAAAAATGTGCCCGGCTGCCTCCATCATCCTTGCTACAAAGTCTGAAAAGGGCTCTTGGGTTCCCTGAATGATCTTGGTAAGCTGATTATTGGCCTCCCCTTTTCTGGAGAGCACTTTCCAGGCCCTTATTGCCGTGGCAGCAATTTGTTGATAGGCCCCCAATGATAATCTATCTGATTAGCGGCAAAGCGCCCTTGACCTGTTAAAAGGTCAAATGTCCATTGCTGTTGTTCTGGGGTTAAGGCCGTGGCTTTAGCCCTGGCTTGTTCCTGAGCTGCCTCGTGCCAGAGGGCTTTCCATTCCATGTATTGGCCCATGCCACCGGATGTGGGTGCTGTAGGCCTCTTTTGTTACTTGGTAGGCGGTCGTCTGGATGGTACCTCTCTCCTTCATACCTGGCCGCCTCCTCATCCAATTCTGCCTCCTCCTCAGGGTTTAATTCTTCATTTTCTGAGTCCCCTGAATCATCCAAGTTTAAAGCTTGTAATTCCTGCATAGGGTATGGGGTAGTCCCCCCTTTTCTCTTTACAGTAGGTAGGGAACTCCCAGATTCATGAGAATACACTCCCTTGTCAAGAGACTCACCAGGAGGGCCGTTTTCCTTATTCGGGATTGATTGCCTTTTGCACGCGACCAAACAGTTTCTGACATGCTATCCTGGAAATAATGAAAGCAGAACCCTTCCAAGAGGAGGATCAGTAAGGCTCCCAAAACAATTACCAAGGCCTCAACACTACCTTCCCACGGTAGTGACAAGTTCAAGCCAAAATCCAGAAAAGACATACCTCTCTGAACATACCTGCCTGCAGTTCTGAATCCTCCTTGGGGTCAAGGAGTCTCTGATGATGCCAATGATGTTGAAATTTCCCAGGGTTTTGGCACCAGATGTCCCGCGCTACCGTCTCACCAGCAAGAGCAACACGGCACACGTAGGATCCTTCTGCAGAAAAGCTTTAATGCATCTTGAGAGGGAGAGCATAAGCTTACAAGGCGGAGACCCCAAACGACTAAAACCCATCCCTTATATAGGAAACTGACCCCCGCCTAGGACATGTCAGACTCAGATTGGCTGTAGCTCAATCGGGCGAGGTGACGCCATGTGAGAGGCAGAGCACAAGGAGTGGAAATTCCCCTTGCACCTGCTCAGTCTACTTATTTGCACATTAGAGCACAGGATGTCGATGCCATCTTGGAATGGCGGCAGTGAGTTCGGCTCCTCACAGAAAGATTACTGGATCCTTGTGGAGATTGATTCTCAGTTTTCTGAGAAACTGCCATACTGCATTTCAGAGTGGCTGAACAAGCTTACACACCCACCTACAATGTAGGAGTGTTCCCCTACCTCTGCAACCTCTCCAGTATAGGCTGTCATCTGTGTCTTTTATCTTAGCCAATCTGACAGGTGTCAGATGGTATCACAAAGATGTTTTAATTTGCAATTCTTTGATGACTAAAGATGTTGAGCACTTTTTCAAGTGCCTTTCAGCCATTTGTAATTCTTCTGCTGAGAATTCCCTTTTTAGTTCTGAACCCCATTTTTTGATTGGGTTATTTAAGATTTTGGCCTCTAGTTTCTTGAGTTCTCCGTATATTTCAGAGATCAGTCCTCTATCACTTGTAAGTTTGGTGAAAATTTTTTCCCATTCTATAGGCTTCAGAATGTTGTTACTTCATTTTTGCTTTAAATACGTAGTTTCTGTTTTCTTACTGGGCTCTGTCCTTTTCACCAAAATCAAAGCTCTCCTTTATTTTCACTACTCCACTGAAAATTTTGAAGGATTGATAACTAAAAAAATGCACCATTATGCCATGATGTTTTTACATGCAGCAATAGAACTCTATTGCACAGGTATCCCTGAAGTCAAATTACATTTTTTTATATTTCCTGGCTAATATTGAACAAATGATATTCCAGGAAGATTTTATTAAGTATAAAATATATCACCACAATTTATGGGCAAACTTTACTAGATTTTTAACACTTCTAACACAGAATAAACAGAAAAATAATATATTCCTAGTTCACATAAGGTGTTTTCTTTCAACAATCCATATAGGATGTAAGAATTCTATCAAGCCTTCCTCCAGCTTCTCTTTTAATATCCTGCAGAGTAATAGGGATCCACCAGTTTTTTTTTCTTTTCTCACCATGAAGAATCATAGTACTCTGCCTGGCCTTAAATATTAAATAAGTAAAAGTAAAAGTAATGTTAAATCTGATTACGGTTATTCATAGACCTGAATTGCTTGTGTGAAATATTCTTACTTTTGATTTTTGCTTACCTCCATTATGAGCTGGTTTAGGGTTTTTATTGCTGTGAAGAGACACTATGGCCCTGGAAACTCTTATAAAGTAAATGTTTAATTTGAGTGGCTCATTTACAGTTACAGAGGTTCACTTTATTATCAACATTAAGGGTACCACCATGGCATGCAGGCATATATGGTACTGGAATAGCAGAGAGTTCTATATCTTTCGGGAAACTGGAAGTTAATTAACTCATTGGGCAGTATTCTAAACATAGGAAACCTCAAAGTCTGATTCTTGAGTCACACACTTCCTTCAACAAGGCCATACACATTTTAAAAAAAGCCACACCTCCTAATAGTGCCACTCCCTAAGAGATATAAGGGCCAATTATATTCAAACTACCACACAAGCTCACTGTTCAAGATTATTATCTTAATTCATATTATGCTCATCAATATTTTTGAGGCAGTGTTTAATGTTGTACACCATCCTGGTTTTGAATTAACAACTATCCTGGCTCAGCCTTGAAAGTTCTGATATTACTAAGGGTGGACTAATGTGCCCAGCTTTCAGCAGTTTATACTATCTATTTTACCAAGCACCATAGAATATATTTAAACATCCCTTTGTCTCAACTCAGCAGGCCACATAGCCAGGGAATTAGTTGTAATCATCGTTTTTTCTTCTAATCTCCAATCCTAGTGCCTGAATCCTACCACCTGAACTATAGTTCCTCTCTGCCTGCCTATAATCCCAAAGATATACACAGATCATGTCATCATATCCAGCTCTTTTCCCTAATGACTCTCTCACATATCTCCTCCTTCCTCATTCTCTCACACTATCTTTTATTTCATCCTCATATCCTTAGTGTTAGTTCTCCAAACATAGGAAGATTTCTAACCAGAACCAACAATGGCATCATCTGGAAGGACCACAGTGGCATTTACTACCAGGAAACTCACAGTTACCACACTCTCTTAAGAACCAGAAAGGGCAAAAGACCAAGGAATATAACACCCAATCATTCCAAACCAAGATGCCTACTTTTCAGTATAAAAAACACAGTCACTAGCAGTCAACAAAATGTCTTCTCCACTACAGCCCAGCAATCTTACTATGGTAGACTCTGAGAAAGACAATAAAGCTGAAGAGGTCAAAGACTTCAAAAATACCTATTAAAGTAGGTACGAATAAATCCATAAATGAAGTCTATGAAACACATAAAAATGGCAAATAAAATGCAGAAAACATGAAAGTAAAAATGGAATCAATAAAGAAAACTGAAAATGTAGGAAAACTACAAATAAAAAATTTAGGAACCTGAACAGGAAAGTTATAACAAATCTTACCAACAGAATATAAGATGTGAAAAGAGAATCTCAAGAATTGAAGATAAGACAGAAGAAATGGAGACCTTGGTTAAATAAAATTTTGAATCTAAAACAAAATACAAATTATGGGATAGTATAAAGAAAACAAATCTAAGAGTAATATAAGTGGATGAAGAAAAAAAAAGCAGGCACAAAACATAAAATTTATTTCCAACAAAATCGTGTAAGAAAATTTTCATAGCCACAAGAAGGAGTTACCTAACAAGGTACAAGAAGCATGCAGAAAACAAATAGTCTAAAACAGTAAAGAAATTCCTATAAAACATAATAATCAAAAACTAAATGTACAGAGCGATGAAAGAATACTAAAATAGACCCAAGAAGCAAGCCAGTATAGTCACTTTAATATATGAAAAAAGGAGATTTCAAACCAATACTAAAGATACTATATAATCATCAAAGGGAAAAAAAATCAAACAAGAGGCTATTCCATTTATAAACTTACATCAAACACAAGGGCAACCAAGATTATAAAAGATTCACTATTGTAGATAAAACATCATATTAGCTATCACATAGTGATACTGGGTGACTTTAATACCCAATCTACCCAAGAGATATTAAAGACAAAAACTAAACAGTAAAATTATATATCAGAAGAACTTAGCAATTATTCACAGAACATTTCACCCTAACATAAAAATATGTTTTATCAGTTTATGGAATCATCTCTGAATCTAATTCCATACATAGAAAAAAGACTTAACAGATACAACCAATTTCAAAGATTGTCTGTCTCATATCTGACCACTATGTATTAAAAATTAGATATCAGAACAATAGGATTAAAAACAAGCTTACAAAGTCATAGAAATTAAACAATTTATATCTGAATAAAAAATGTGTCAAAGCAGGAGTTAAAGAAAGTAAAAACTTGTTTTTTAATTTCTTCAATATGTCTCATGATATTTTTAATTATTTTTATAAAATAAAATCTACTTTAAAAGTGAATGAAATAAAAATACAACTGAATGAAATGAAAATACAATATACTCAAACTTTTGGAGAGATTACATACTCATAATTTAATGATGTACCAGAAAATTCTAGAACAAAGGGAACAAAATTACATCCAAAGGAAGTAGATGGAAAGAAAACCTAAAATTTAGGGCTCAAATCAATAAAATAGAACCAAACAAGCAAAAAACAAAATTAAATTAAAAATGCAAAAAATAAATGAAGCAGATGGTTAGTTCACAAAATAAAACTGGCAAACCATTAGTAAAATTAACTAAAAGATAATTAAGATGATGAAATTTATAGAGGAAATAGAGACACAGCAATAAACATGTTTACTACCAAAGTTAAATAAAGTTCACATGAACAATATAAAAAATCTTATAATCCCAATAATCTAGAAGTAATTAATAATTTCCCAACAAAACAAGCGTAGGATCAGATGGTTTTGTCTCAGAATACATCTAGACTTTCAAAAAGAGTTAATTTCAAAAATTATCAAATTTTTGCACAAATTACAAATGAAAAGATTATTGCCCAATTAGATTTATGATACAACAGTTACACTAATACCTAAACCACATAAAGACACAAGAAAGACAACTACAGTTCTCTTTTCATAATGAAATTAGATACAAAATTTTTCAATTAAATATTAGCAAACTGAATCCAAGAACACATTAAGAATGTTATTCACCATGACTAAGTAGGCTTCATCACAGATATGCAGGGATGTTTCAATGTATGTATATCAAATGAAATCCATCCTATTTACACACTAAAAGACAAAAACCACATGCTCATCACATTAGATGCAAAAAGAGGCTTTGAAAAAAATCAAACAGATCTTCATAATAAAATTCATCAACAATGGATAAAAGGGACATATCTTAATAAAGTCCATTAAAGCAATCCCACAGCCAATGTCAACACAAATGGAAATGAACCCAATGTATTTCCACTAAAATCAGGAACATAACAAGTTTGTACTTCCTCACTATACTCATCCAATATCATATTTAAAATCACAGATAAAGCAATAATGAAACTGTAGCAGATCAAGCAGATACAAGTTAGATAGGAGAAACTCAAAGTAGCCTTATTTGCAGATGGTATAATAGTATATAAAAGTGTCCCTAAAAATTACATCAGGAAATTTCTACAGCTAATAAAACTTTTAGCAAAGCAGCATAATAAAAATTAGTACACAAAGATCAAAACAGAACTTATACTATTTAGAAGTGACAGATTGAGAAATAAATCAGGAAAGTAACACCACAGTAGCCTCAAAAATCAAACAAACCACAATAAAACTTGGGGTAAATGAAACCAAGCAAATGAAAGAATTGTATGATACAACTTTAAAATATGAAAGACAAGAATTTATGGAAATGGAATCAATTTCAAAGCTCACACAAAAGCAGATTCACCAAAAACATTCTAGACATTCAATGGAGTCTCCAATTCAAAAGCAGCAATTTTCAGAAATTGAAAGGATAATTTTCACCTCTATATGAAAATACAGACATATAAATAAACCAAGATAGCAATAAATTCTGGAGGTATCACCATCTAGGACCTCAAGTTGTACTACACAGCTATAGTAATTAAAACAGCATTGAGACAAAAAGCATACAATCTAATCAAAGAAATTGATTTGAACACCTAAACAGAAGACCTTACTCTTATATACATTTTTTATTTTTTATTTTACAAAGCCATAAATACACATTGCATAAGGTAAAATATTCAACAAATGAGGTAGATAAAAAATGATGGAGCATCTAGTAGAAAGTTGAATGTGACTCAATACTTAGTTATCACCCTACACAAAACTAAACTCTAAATGGATCAATGATATCTACATAATACCATGTCCCTAATTCTGATAGAAGAGAAAGTGGGGAATAAGTTTGAACTTATTAACACAAGGAAAGACTTTCAGAATAAGACATCAATATTATAGGTATTAAGAACAAAAATTGATAAACAAGACTTCATGGAAGTGAAAAGATTCTGTGTGGAAAAGGACACCATCATTTAGACAAATTGACAGGATACAGAATGGGAATAGATTCCTACCAAGTGAATATCTGGTAGAAAACTGTCATCTAAAATATATAAAGGACTCCAAAGACAGGTTATAGATAAAAACAGAAACCTCTTAGTACAGAAAACACAAATGATTGAGAAACACTTAAAGCAATGTTCAACAGCTATAGATCTCAGAGAAATGCAAATGAAAACCACTTTGAAATTTTATCATACATTTGTAAAAATGGTCAAGTTCAATATAACACAGAATACCTCATGCTGTTTGGGATGTAAAATAAGGGGAATCTTAATCATTACTCATAGGAGTACAACCTTGTATGTTCAATTGAAATCAATGTTGCAGTTCTTCAGGAAGCTGAGAATAGATCTAGCCCAATACCCTAACCCAAAGGACTCTACACACTACTACACAGACATTTGTTCAATCATGTTCATTGCTTCTCTATTCATTATAGCCAGGAATTTTGAACAACCTAGATATTTGCCAATGGATAAATGAAGAAAATTTAGTATATTTAAACAATGGAGTGTTAGTCATTAAAAGATAAAATTATACAATATGCAGGTAAATGGAATAAATGGATGGAATTGGAAAAATCATCCTGAGTTAGTTAACCCAGACCCAGAAAGACAAATATAAGTATTCATTTTTATGTGAATGTTAGTTGTTAAGCCTCCAATAAGCAAGCTATCATAGACTTCAGAGGATAGACAAAGAGCTAAAGACAAGGATGTGGAGGATCTATCTTCCTAGAAAGGATAATTAGAATAGACAGTAATTTTAAATGGAGGAGGTACAGGAATAAGAGGATTAAGTTGACAGAGGGAGCAAAGAGAGGGAAAAGGGATGGAATTCAAAAAGTGACAAACTAAAGTCAATTTTAGGAGTCATAAGGAAATCTAATGCCATAGAAGCTTTGCTAAACATAGATATGTTTGAATGTCATCTAAATAATAGAGGAAATGACATGATACTGCCAAGGTAATTGATTGTTCTCCACAAATTAATGTTAAGACCCTGTTGTGGAATTCAATTCCTAGACAATTCATTGAAGTGGAGAAGTAGAGCTTGTGCTTATAAACAGCCCTATGGACTAGTGTTTATGATACTAGAATGTACTCTGCACACAACCAAAGGATAAAGGTAATTAACCCAGCTACAAACTCCTTAGTCTACAATGATGACCTGGCTGTAAACTTGCACAAAGCTTGTGGGTATAACTACTTATCTCCAATGATGTGTCACTGGCCATAAAAGCCGATCTTATAGGCAAGCCAAATGTCCAGAAATAGATGGGCAGCCAACACAAAATGAACCGAATAGCATCTTTGGGGGTTCTTTGTCTCATAATGTTTTGTAAGGATTTTTTTTTAATGTTCCAGGTCCTTTCTGTATATATTATGGCTTGTGGTTTTGTGTTTTTTATCTTATTTATTTGTGGTGTGTATGTGTGTGTGTGCGTGTGTACACACTTAAGTGTATTTCCTTCAGGAGCTGGAAGGTGATGTAAAATCATATCGAGCTCATGTTATAGCTATAATTGACCCCGTGTGATTGCTGGTAACCAAAAGCCATTTCTATGTAAGACCAGCTAGCATTCCTAATAGATAAAACATTGCACTAGCTTTTGAATTTCTCTTTTACTCTTTCATTTCAGTTTCCTCAGACTCAAAGCATTAGGTTTATTCATGGCCTAGGTTACAAAAGCATGTATTTGGCCTTCTAGTGAGAGTCCCTGTTGTTTTAAATCCTGTTTTGTACCACATGGGCCTTATCTATTTTGGCTATACTAATCAGCTCTCTGGGTGATATGCATATTAGCAAGTTTTGTTTGTGGTTAGATTTACTCAGTTCAAAACACAATAAGATATCCAGAGGGTGAAAAAAAAAATCATTCATCTAGTATTCTATCTCATTTTCTCAGATATTGATTATGGCTTTATTCCAAAAGGTCATAATGTATACAAAGAGGTTCTTTGTATATGGCTGCTTTTTAAAATCATCCCTTTCAAGATGTGGGTGGTATAAGATCCTTGCCTGAGTAACTGTTTTTTCTAAACTAAGCCAACCATTCTGCATAATAAATGAAAAAGAAACAGGCATTATCTATTGTGTAGCTTCCTTAAAGCCTCTCCCAATCATTCTCATTATGGAAATACTATTTAAGTACAGTTGGAGAAAGGGAACTTAAAAAGCAAAGATACCATTAAGTTTTCTTGACTTTTTATATATAATGCCAGCTTTTATTCTCTACTCAGAGGGGGGAAATATAGTTAGAAAGAAAAACACTTAAATTCACAGAAGCATTCACATACAGAAACCTTTATAAAGTAATGATGCAGCCAGAATCAAATGATAATCCTCAGAGTAAAGCTCTCATTTTGCTACACTGTTGTCTAAAGCATGTGTAAACAAGGGGGCTTATTATCATTGTTTTCCTCTTGCTTTTCTCATTTGCTTATAGTCTGTCTTATCATGAATAATTTACATTTTCAAGTACAGGAAAGGAACAAGGTGAGAACAGTGCCAGAGAAACTAATCAAAATCAAAATATCACCATGTATATTAGGATTTTCAGTAAATAATGAAAGTCTGAGTTTATGCTTTGCACTAATAGTGTCTTGAGAGTCTCTTGTGGAATGTTTTATTTTCTGTGTGCCTTTGGATTTTAGCATTTTTTTCTTTAAGTGCTTTTCGGAGATTCTTCTATTAAAAAAAGAAATTGAAGTCTTTTTTATCATTCCTGCTGGAAGATACACAAGGCTTCAATTTACAAGTCTATAACTGTATGGTTATATTTAAGAAATGTGATTTTTAGCTTTAGTTTACTTAAATGGTAAGAAAAAATACTGGGTTGTTTATCAATAGAATTAAACTTAAATAGATATTGAGATAGACTTTGTTCTTGGTGAATGGAGGATGAAATCTAGGATGTTGGAAATACCTGCACAATCAAATTGTTTTTATTTACCTAGGAGCTAGTGTCAATAAACAGTTTGTTGCTGAGGTTTTTGTTAGAGTCATGGGAAAGTAGGGAGATAGACTATTAGATGAAACTTCTAGAAGGATAGATAACCAGACATGTTAATTAATTTCTAGTATACACTGGAAAATAACAATCTGTCACATAGTATTGTGTGACTATGTATTTTCTGGACAGCAATGGGGAAAAAATCTACTCATCCCAGAAATCAGCAGTACACAAAAGTACTGATACCACCAAAGTCCAATTTGGTGAACCAATGAGTTTTATTGTGGTTACTGTCATGAATATGGATGAGAGATCATTTTTATTAGTAGACATTACTTTATGATAGCAGTATCACAAAAACCAGCATGGAACTCACTGCCATATCTGCAGAGAGCTGAAAAGGTTGGAGAGTTTACTTTGCATGTTGTTTGATTATTCTGATTCTTATTCAAGAATTTTAACTTCCCTTTATCTTTTATAAGTTGTTTGTTGACCCTCTCCTTTTTCTAGTCTGCTTGGCTAGTCTGAGATTCCTCTAGGCAGCTCTCCTTGTCAAGACTATCTCTAAGATCTTATTGCTTATATAGCTTTAGGAGGGAGGAACTTAGTGAATGTAGTCAGTTTCAGGGATGTTTTAAAGCTATTTTCTGAGATATTTACAGAGCTTCCCTGCAGGATGAAATGTTTCAGCTTTCCATAGAACACTGTTATTTGATCACACCTCTTTGTGTCTTTATGAGTTTACAAGGTTTTAATCTTGGAACAAACAGCAAGAGAGCATGTAAGTAGGTACAAATAAAGGTGGAGGTGAAGAACAAATCATTAAGTGAAGTTTCATGGAGCCTAATATGTTTATTGTCATAAATCATGATGCAGAGAAGTTATGACTATGTATGAATCTATAAGAAAAGAATTGTTTAGAGTCCACTAATGAGTGAGTAAATACCCTGCTTATCTTTCTGGGTTTGAGATACCTTGCTCAGGAGCCTTGAATCCCACGCCCTCTAGAGGAACACCTGACTCAGTCTTGATGTTGGGGTGAGGAAAGTGGATCTGCCAGGAGTGGATGCTGAACTGAGCAATATTGGGACCTTAGGACCTCCTGTCCTTGCTGGGGAGGAGATGGGGAGATGTGAAGAAGAGAGAGTGACTGGAGGAGGAAGGGACATTGAATAAGGATATACAGGGCTACAAAATGTGACTTTATTCATAATAACAAAAAGAAAGAGAAAATAAGAAAAGGATTGTTTCACACTTGAAGATTTGGTATACATAGAACTTTAGTTCCCTTCATTTGGTAAATTTTGATCAGTATTATTTATTTATAATAAGAGTAAAAACTATAGAAATTTATTTGAAAATAGAAAATCTCATGGAGTTTTGTAAAAAATATATCCCCAATATTGACTCTAGTGATGCTGTGAACTGAAAATTGTATTATGGAATATTAGGTCTATAAGTTTACATTTGGATAGCTCATTGCAAAAGTAACCAAGGGTTTATATTTCTAATCTCCATTAGGCTTTTCTGGTATCATGACAGCATTTAAAGAATTTGAGAAAAGGAAGACAAATGGAACAGCTCTTGTTAAGAATGATATATTTTCTTTCTATCACTCATCCTACAACAATGGAATTTAGTTGCACAATTTAAACATTGATACAAAACATTGTATCAATCTAATTTAGCCTATATCTCTCATTGTTTCTAAGTAACCAGTTTACTTAACTGTTTTAAGAATGAAATAAAAAAACCCATGCTAAGAGAAGCGAAGATACAAAGTAAAACAAAGTATAACTAATTTGTATACTATTAAAATGGAATTCTAATGTTGATTATACAAGTAAACTTTATACTGCATAGTCTTTTATCAAGCTTTTGGTGTATGTGTTTGAAAACTCTGGTAACATATTAATTTGAATTTTAGATTTGAACCATCACTTATAAACTTGATATTATCTCTTTTCTGTGATTTAATTTCATCTCATTAATTACATTCCCCAAGTAGAGAAAGGCAGCAATATCTTCACTGATATCAGTGACAGGATTGCCTATTGTTTTTCATTGCTGGCCATAAGAAATCTGTTTACAAAATAGGATAATAGTGAAAGCCACTAGCAAAGCAAGTGACCAAGCCACACATGAGTTATTTAGCAACATTTTATTTGGCCCACTGGCTATGACACCCATAGATAATGTGTTGAGTACAAAACCAGTATGGTGTCCTAGTGTTATTGTTGCTGTCTTCCTTAAATCTGTTATTTTACTCTTTGCCATCCTGTGGTTGTGGGAATAGAGATCACGTCAAACAAATAGCTGGGTAAATAAAGGAAATACTTTCAGTGACAAATTCTACATCTTTATATATTTGTAAAATATTTATTTGACAAATAAGTGACAGCTTAAGCTTAAAAAATAATATAAGATAGAATGTTTAGTCTTCCTTCAAGGCTATGAAAACATGATTTTTATATTTAAAATGGACTGCACAGTTTTTGTCATTGATTTACATCCTGTTTCCTATGAGTCAGAAAGATTAAAACTAGAGACATACAGTAAAACAATATCTATCTATATCTATGCTTTCACCAACATCCAGTATCTTAGGTTTTTTTTTCTTGACAGTCAGCATTGATGATGACTGAATGTCATTTCTTTATTAAAAATGCACTCACTTGTTTTTGACAGATGCCAACTCCTTATTCTCTATTGATTTTAACTAAACTTTCATACAAAATTTATGCTTATTTAGAATTGACTACAATATTAAGTCAAGTTAGTTGTGTACTTTACTATTGAGTGTTACTTGTTTGGAGACATTTTTATGTTTTTAACAAAAATTTTATCTATTAAAGTGAAGTGACTGTGACATTACTATTCAACTGTCAAACTGAGCTTCATTTTATTGCCTTTCTTTTGTTCCTTGATTTTAAATTATTTTCCTCCAAGAGGAATTTCATATGATTGAATCATGGAGTTTTTTATTTCAAGTTTGAAATACAGTGAAACAAATCTGGCTCTAGAGTTTCAATGTAACTACAATAGTATACAATTTTTTCTCTTTTAAAATATAGATTTCTATTTCTTTTCTTAAAAGAATTGTAATATCTCAGTAATTATAATAACATGTAAAATTTGGCACAGTGAGGATACTGATGAAAGAAAAAAGATCTGGAAAAAATTAAGAATAGTGCCAGAAATAAAATAAATTTATAGCAATGGCTAATTATTCCAGATACTGTTACAATATTTATTGTTTATTTTTATCATTGGCAATTATAAAAATTTAGTTATAAAACAGTCATCTGTTTTCTCACCTCTGATAAAGATTAGAAAATTTAAAAATAGTGACAGCAGGGTAGTTTTTACTGAAGGCTTTGCAAAAGAGTCTCCTTGAGTTATTTAAGTAGTTTTTAGAAATTGGTTTCATATAGTTTTGCATTGAGATTTTAATTTCCTCATTGGTTATCAATTCTATAGGTCATTCTTGTCTTCTAGCAGCCTACTACACTCCCTGATTCATGAATGTTATAAAAGTCAGTCATCTGTCATCAAAGTCAGTATTGTACTTCAAAATTCTACTGTCTTTTTTATGACATAGTTTTCTGGCACTTGAATTTCTTTTCTATTTTGAAATGCTCATGCATTGGTATTCATTTAGTATATACAGAAGTCTCTCTACATTGAGGTCCACATTCTTAATTACATTTGCAAAGTCCCATTTGGTATACATATTTATTATGATAAAAATATTTGAGAGCAACCATAGTAAATAACAAAGATTGGAGTTTTGAACTAAATCTATGTTAAAAGACTATCTTCTATCTATGTTTTTTATTATGATTCTAAAATATTCTATGAATTAATTTCACCTTCGCAAAGAGAACTGTAAATTTATCCTCAGTTCAAAAAACAAAAGTTGAAGGAATCTGCATATGAGGAATGGAATTTGATACCTGCTATTACAATACATGAGACTAAAATTAATGCTGTTTAATTTAATAAATGTGATTTTATTTTTCATAAGGGAATCATTGCACTAGAGGGTGGTTAATCCAAATTAGTCTTAATCATTTATATGTATATACACATATATGTATGTACATGTAGATATTTACACATTATAAAATTAAAATAACATCTTAAACTGAACTTAGAAGAATACACAATTGATTATAAGATATATAAAAATCATAATGATAAAACAAGTTACTTTAACATTTGTATTATTTCATATTTTCTCTTCAAATTTTTATTTCTAGGAGGAGTGTTCCCCTTGCTCCACATCCTCTCCAGTATTGGCTGTTATTTGTGTGTTTGATCTTAGCCATTCTTACAGGTGTAAGGGGATACCTCAACGTTGTTTCGATTTGCATTTCTCTCATGGGTAAAGATGTTGAGCACTTTTTCAAGTGTCTTTCAGCCATTGGTAATTCTTCTGCTGAGTATTCCCTTTTTAGTTCTGAGCCCCATTTGTTGATTGAGCTGTTCAGAGTTTCTTGAGTTCTCTATATATTTTAGGAATCAGTCCTTTGTCACTTGTAGGGTTGGTGAAAAACTTTTCCCATTCTGTAGGCTGTCATTTTGGTTTAATGACTGTGTCCTCTGTCTTATAGAAACTTCTCAGTTTCAGGAGATCCCACGTATTGATTGTTGTTTTTAGTATCTCCATTTTTGGTGGGAGCATATACTGGTTCTGCCACTCTGGAATGCATATGATTTCATGTATTTTAGAGAAAAGAGAAGATTTATTACTATATTTTTAAGCTATCCTGAATGTTTTGTTTTTTATATAAAGTTTGATTGTCAGGGACCAAGACCCTGGCTTGAGCCTCTAAACCTCTGGAAACTTACTGAGAAACCAGTCACTGAGCCAGCACGACCCCGAGTAAAATAGATGTTCTCCAGAGTAAAATAGATGTTCTGGTTTACTTAACAATAGCAGAGAAGTATCTCTAAAGAATAGAATAACAGGAACATTCTGTGGCTAGGTTACTTAGCATCCCTCCCTATAACAGAAAGGTAGCTCTAAAGAAAAGAATAACAGGAACATTCTATGGTTAGGTTACTTAGCAACCGTCCCCTGAAGCAAGACCAGTCACCTTTTTACCTTGCCAATACCTGGCATCCCCTACTGGCTTCCTCCAGGTGTTTGAAGACTGCCCCCTCCCCATATTCTGCTTTAGGACTATATAAGCATGTATGAAATTGGAATAAAATTGCAGCTCGAACAGGCACCCATTTGTCCTGCTGCCGTCTTCGTGTCTCCCTTTCTCTTCATTCTCTCTCATAGGTTGTCTCCCCTGTTGATGTCCCACAGCTTGGGGCATCTAATATTGATTTTCAAAAACAAAAAATTTCCTTTCCTTAAAAAAATCATGCAATATATTTTGTTAATATTTACCCTCTATTGTGATTGGAGTTTTCCTGTGTCCTGGTAGTCACTCCCAAATTACCATAAAATTAATATTATAAATGCTAATAACTTAGACTTTTTACTAACTAGTTCTTACAACTTAAATTAACCCACATTTCTTATCTAAATTTTACCACGTGTTTCATGGCTTGTTACCTCATTTTTTTAAATAAAAACACTTTATTTCAAAGCATAACAGCTGTCCACAAGCTCTTTCCTCTTTTTCTCAACTTCCATTTATTCAAAACATTTTCTACTCGACTGGGAAAACCACTGCGTATCTTAGGCACAGTGGTAATAGATATATATTTCTCAACTGCCCATTGATTTTTCTAGCTACAGTGAAGCTAACAGTCTCTTGTGATTTTTTCTTTATTTTTTATGTTTAAGATGTTTTTGTCCAGTATTTTTCTTTCTTCTTTTCTCATTATTAATAAAGTCTCATTTTTTATCAGTGTATCCCCTTGTTCAAATGCCCTTCCCCTCCCGCCTCTAAAAGTCACTCTTCTCCACATCTACTTTTCTCCTCCCAGGCAAAGACAGTAGGTCCCAAGGTCCCAAGGTGGCTTAGTTCAGCATCCACTCCATGCAAATCCACTTTCCTCATCCCCACATCAAGACTGGCTCAAGTGTTCCTCTGGAGGGAATGGGCTCCAAAGTGCCAGTTCAAGGTGCTTCAGATCCTAAGCTGTTCAGTGTTTGTAGTTTGCAGCTTGGACATGCTTTGCTTTTTCTTTAAAGTCCACTAATGAGTAAATACGTCCCCTGCTTATCTTTCTGAGATTGTGAAACCTCACTCATAAGGATATTCTCCATATTCATCCATTTGCCTGCAAATTATAGAATATATATATTTTTTACTGCTGAGTGGTACTCCATTGTGTAGATATACCACAGCTTGTTAATCCATTCCTCAGTTGAGGGGCAACTAGGTTGTTTCTAGGTTCTTTTTTCTCTTTTTTTTTCTTTCTTTTTTTTTATTATGAATAAAGTCACATTTTCTATCTGTGAATATCCTTATTCAAGATCTCTTCCCCTTTCCACCCCCTCCAGTCACTCTCTTCTCCACATCTCCCCATCTCCTCCCTTATTTTATACATCTATTACATCTTCTTTGTATAGTTTGACACTCCTTAGATTCTATCCTTCTTATTCTCAACATTCTCTTAGCCCTGAAAATACTGCCTAACCATCTGCCAATTATCTTTCTATTAACAATCAAAACAATTCATATTTACAATGTACAAAAATTGTTCCACAGCACTCCTCCTTGTCTATATAGATCTCCTCACCTCTCTAACCACCCAAATTTATATTCTTTCTTCCTTTTATAAAAAATAATACAAAGATAAAGAAAACAAAAAAACAAAGGCCAAAAGACAAAAAAAACCCACAAATAATAGAAACAGACACACCATACACACACACACACACACACACACACACACACACACACACACACACACACTGATTCTATTTTATATTGGTCAACTACTCTTGATCAGAAGGTCTGCCTTGAATTGTGACTAAGTGTCACTCTCCCAGAAGGTATCAATTGCACATAATTTTTCTCTTAGGCATGGGACATTATACCTGTGTCACACCCATCTGATAAAAGTTCCCAGAATTTGCTATGAGGTTACCTTCCATAACTTAACATTAAGGTCGTACTGCTAAACCATTGACTCATGTTACCAAACATGGAAAAGTCAAGTTGGTGGCAAGCTAGAAGCTTTATTTCTACTGAAGAGCATTCACAGTACTAGAAGGTACTAGTTATCCTTCCATTTAAGAAAATGTAGTCTCTATCACACAGTTGTACTCCTAGTAATTTTATTTCTTATAAAAACTTCATTCGAAGATAGAGAAATAAAACCTTTCTATATAAATGTTTCAATTAGACCAACAAAATTTTATAATTTTGAAACACTTAATTTATTTTGTTCATTTTCTCCTCCAACATATACTACAGTATTTAGTGTTTAGGAAACAAAAATAAGAATTCAATCTATGGGAAAATATGATAATAAAAGTTTTAAATAATGCAATAGATAATAATTATTCTATAAATACAATACTTGGGGAAAGTTTGTTATAAATCACAGACTTGCAGTTATTTGATATTATTCTGCCACACAAGAACTAGAGAAAAGAGCAGAAGATTCTAACAATATAAATGTTTTTATTCTTCACTCATTAAACAAATATGTCCTAATGTATAAATTATTTTAAAATCATTAAGTACACACATACCTCTAGCTTTTCTGTTATAATCATTTTTACAACAGAATAATACATTAAAATAAAACATAACTGATTAAACATTTTACTAAAATACCTTTAAATTAGTTTAAAAATTAAGTAATTTGTTTCATGCTGGGATGACATTACTATTCAGTGCATTGCCTTAAGCTGAGAACCAGAACTTTCTTTTTGTTCACTAACATTTATATACAAATTGACTATTGAAGGAGGTTTTGTATTTTCAATTATATTACTAACAAGGAAATTATTATGTCTCTAAATCACAAACAATAGTAGTTCTGAATTAACAATATGCATATCTTGTATTTCAGTTATTATGGCAAGCAAAATAAAATGTATAAAAACAACTTTATCTGAAATCAGTAGCCCTTCTATACGCTAAAGATAGAAGAGCTGAAGAAGAAATAAGGGACACATTACCCTTCATATTAGCTGCAAATAGTATTAAATACCTTGGAGTAACTATAACCAAAGAAGTAACAGACCTATTTGACAAAAATTTTAAATCATTGAAGAAAGAAATTGAAGAGGATATCAGAAAATGGAAAGCTCT
>PVIH01018817.1:0-37302 GCA_004025045.1 Sigmodon hispidus
TAGCAGCATTATTTGTAATAGCAAGAACCTGGAAACAACCTAGATGTCCCTCAACTGAAGAATGGATTAACAAACTGTGGTACATCTACACAATGGAATACTACTCAGCAGTAAGAAAAAATGATATCCTAAAATTCACAGGCAAATGGATGGATTTGGAGAATATCCTCCTGAGTGAGGTATCACAAACTCAGAGAGAGAAACAGGGGATGTACTCACTCACTAGTGGTCTCCAAACAAACAAACAAGAAAAAAAGCCAAACATGCCCAATCAGCAAACCACAACCACCGAACAGCTTGGGATCAGAAACACCCTGGACTGACCCTTTGAACCCCACTCCAACTATAGGAACACCAGACTCACTCTTGAGGGAGGGAGGACAAAACTTGTTTTGGCCAGGAGTGGAGACTGATCCAAGCATTATTGGGTCAGTGGGACCATAGGACTGTCTGCTCCCTGCCCATGGAGGGGATGGGGAGTTGCAGAGAAGAAAAATGACCAGATGTGGTGGGAGAGGGAAGGGACCTTGAATAAGGATATACAGGGATGGAAAAAAAAATTCAGAGGGAAAGATGAACACTAAGAAAATATATGTGTAGCAATCTTATTTGCATTACCACCCTTGATAAGCCATGCTTATGATTCTTATCCTCTTTATAGTTATTGTTAACTTTTCCGCATTTTAAATTCATTTTACTGTTTTTTTGATAAATACAAAATAAAGAAGGAAAAAAAAGAAAAGACCAAAGTCATTTAGACAAACCTGAATAAATCATTTTTATCTCCTAAACCCAAACCTGGTTTGCATTTCTACACTCCCCATCTCTCCCCCCCAACTCTCTTGTCATGGTTGTACATGTGTGAGGCAGTGTATGTGCATTTGAATTTGAGTTCCTCTCCATGCAGATACATGTGGAGGCCAGAGGTTTACCTTGAGAGTTAGACGTTCCCCAGGTGCTGTTCCACTTATTTTTAAATTAGAGTCTCTCTGCTTGGGGCCCATCAATTAGTCTAGATAAGATAGTGAGTGAACCCAGGGATGCAAGTAGCTCTGTACCTCAATGCTGGAATTACATGTTTAAGCCTCCATGCAAGGCTATTTACATGGGTACAAGGAATCTACCTCAGGTTTTCCAGCTTACACGACAATGCTTCACTGACTGAGCTCTTTCCCTGGCATTCTGGACAGCATTTCTAGATGTATTTTGTGGCCCATTAGCTTCTCATTCTTGTAACTTTAAGAATTCATCCTACATATCGCCATTAACATTATTTTTTTCCATTTCTTCCACTGTCACTCCACTAAGCATACAATGATTTTCCACTGGTTGCTATATAAAATATTAACTTACCTTTCATTAAATGGACTTCCTGTCATCCAAGCAATCATTACTGTAAGAAGCATGTTATCCAGTAAATCCCACATGATTCATACTTTTAGACTTTCAGAAAAGATTACTGGTCCCAGATTTTGTGGAATGCTGGAAATTAGAGGGTTTTTCTGGGGTTGGGTTATGGTATGTGTAACTTGAATTGCATTTGGCAGATGTGCTTTGCATCTTTCTAGAGATAGACACTAACTTCAGATGGAGGTATGGCAATGCAGAAGCTTCGTTCTTTTTCAAAGATGCAAATTATTGCTGTTCCTGCTTGTCTGGATATTTTATCATCTCTTAAGTCCTTTATTAATTAGTTAGAAAATTAAAAATTAAATTTATTTTCAGAGCTATGCTTTTACTCTTTTGCAAATTATAATGAAAAAAATTGAATGGCATTCCTGTGCCACCTTTGTCTTTTAAGGTTGCAGATGTCCTATGCACAGCTGCATTCTCTCTCTCTCTGTTTCTCTCTCTCTCTCTCTCTGTATGTTTGTGTGTGTGTGTGTGTGTGTGTGTGTGTGTGTGTGTTTGTGTATTGGGGATGATCTCCAATGTAAAGCAAATAAGCAGATAAAGTGATGTTTTGAAATGTCTATTTAGAAAACAACTCACAAACAAATATGCTGAGTAAAGCAGAATAAAGAGAAAGTGTTAATTTATCTGGCAGTATCAGAAACACCACTGTGCTACAGGATATTTAAACATTTAAAAAATGGAGCAAGTCATTACTCCATGGAGGTTGGGGAAACTAGCATCCCATTTAAGTAGAACACAGAATACAATTGCCCCATGGCATGTGCCTTAGGAAAAGGAGCTTAATGTAGGTGAAACTGAATGAGTCCCTGGGATATTAGTTCTGAGTATGGCCCTGGGTGAGTGTAGAAGCATGCTGGCATTGGGAAATCATGATGAATTTTTCACCCTCTTTGGGATTTAATTCTTTTCAAGGGAAATGGAGCATAACTGGACAGATTGAGTTCCATTATTTCCATTTTACATGGACATAATTATATTCTAGTTGGTATTAGCTGAATAACTGATGTGAGAATTTTAAGCCTGGCAGGGAGCAAGACAGTATCTTTCCCACCCCTATAAAGCTTCAATAACAAGCCAGTTATATTTTACCAAATTTCTTTCTAGAGAATGAATGAGTGTTTAGGGTTACTTATAGAGTACAGGTGAGGGATTTCTGACAAAATCCTGGTAATCTAAAGCAACCATAGTACATGGATAATCACCAGTGTGCGGCTATGGAGATAGATTGCCTTTTCCTAGTTTTCTAGTTTGTATGATCTAGCTCATACATATGAGATTAAGGCAGAATTCCTTGCAACTGCCTGGGAGGAATAGCTGCATGGATACCCCAGTGGAGGTCTGATGACTCTGTCTAACCCCTTCTACAAGAGAATAGTAACAGTAAACACTCCCATCTGTGATGCTCTTTTGAAAGCCAGTTATGTTCAACTTGAAGATGATGCCAGTTTGGCATGAAGAAGAGTCTTATTCAACAATTGTTCAGAGAGAGAAATTATAAGGTTGTAGAAGTTAAATGTGTCTTCAAAAAGAGAGCAGGAAGGGGAGGGGGAGAGGAGGAGGAAAATATATTAAAGTTCTAACTCTGAGATTTACGAAAATCTCCTAATTTAGAGGTAGAGTCTGCAATGGTTCATATCCATTGTCCACTTGACTGGTCTGAGAGTCACCAAGGAGACACACCCCTGGCATATCTATGAAGGTGTGGTAAGAACCTTTATCCAGCAATTGGAGACTTGCCTTGCACCATCCCATGATCTTGGATCTTGAGCTGATCAAAAAGGTAAAGGAGAAAAAGGCAACTTAACAATGATATTATTTTTCTTTGCTTCCTGGTAAACATCATGGACCAAGACACTTTTGATTCCATGGTCCCCCAACCATAATGAGGTGATTTTTATGATGTATGAGACCAAATACATCCTTCCTGAATTAGTAGGTTTTTTTTTTCTTTTTTTAAGCATAGAAAAATATCCAACACAAGGTCTTTAAGACATTGCCAAGCTGAAGCCATTCTCTATTAGCATGGTGCATTACCTAATGATTGATGTTACAAATGGAGAGAGACAAGCAGAGTAAGTCTGTCCTAGTCAAGTCAGAGACTAACTTTCATCAGAGTAACAAGATGTGGAAGAGTCCCGAGAGCCACCACAATGGAAGCATAATCTAAGTGAGCCTTTCCTCAAAGTTCAGAGTATGTCTCTATAGATAGCTTGATTTTAGTTTTTTGAATTCTGTAATATAAGGAATAATACAAGAAATTAATTTCTCTGGTTTAACATGCCAAATCCATATCACTTTTCAGTGGAATATCTAGAAATCTATCAAATTAAAGGCTATTATGATAATTTATTATAGAGATAAATATGGTTAATGGTAATAGTCATGAGATAAAGTGAATCCATGGCATTTTATAAAAGTAAAATCAGGGATTGCAGAGATAATTCAGTGTGTAAGAGCATAGTTCTGCATATATTAGAACCTGTGTTTGAATTTTCAGCACCCATTTGAAAAGCCAGGAGTTAATACATATGCCTAAAACTCCAGAGTTGGGAATTGGGAGATACCTCACCTCCCTCCACCACACACACAGCTTAACCAAAGAAGTGAGTTTCCAGTTTTGTAGATAGCATTTCTCAAAGAAAGATATGGAAAAACCAAGTAAAACACCTAAAGATTCTATTCTGGCCTTGGCAATTCCATACATTAGCATATACACCTATAACTCATATGCATTTAACATACATGTGAAAGCACACATATACATGATAAACAAATAGACATTTCTGACACATAAGAGGTATCACAGAGAAAAGTTAAGAGAAATTCAAGATCAAATATAATATTTAATTTATGGAAAATTTTATATTTCATGCTTTTGAACTATAATGAATAATAGCTAAGTTCTCTTTCCCTGAAATATTTCAAGAGTGATTCAGTATGAAAGAATCAATTACCATGTATTAGATACTTGGTTTATGTACAAGGCTCTTAATATTTAGGCTTCATATCTACTTAAGACTTCTACAATATGGCCATGGTATCTTTATTTTATACAAAGGAAAACTTTGCCCAACTTTGATTTGTATTAACACAGGGATCTTGGAGTGAAAATCAAATCTTGGATTTTTTTTTAACTTTTGGACAGTTCTTTATTAGACCATCAGGTGTTTTAGATAGGCAAAGTAACACAGCTTTACAGTGTTAAAATAATGCAGCATAAACAAAAGTAACACATCTTTACATCATTAAACAAATGTTACAGTAAAGTAATACATTGTAAGATACTTTGCAATGCTCAGGAGGCAGAGACAGGCAGATCTCTGAGTTTGAGGCCAACTTGGTCTACAGTATGAGTACCAAGAGAGCCAGGTACTCACACAGAGCAACCCTGTCTCGAAAAAACCAAAACCCAAACCAACACAAACAAAAGCTTGGATTTTTATGATATTTTCATTGCTACTTTATCAAAAAGTAAGCAATGCTTTAGGAAACTGAAACAGAAAAAAATATTCCTTTAAGTTGTTGTTTAATATAATAGTGCTTTTCACATAATTTTAGAATTATATTTATCCTATTTATCACCGAGTACCCATGCTCAGAGAGTCTACCTGTTTACTAACTATAACTAGCCAGCCAATAACTATCCATTGGAATTTAGTTAATTCAACAACTGGTGGTAGCATTGAATGCATGGACTTCTGAGATACTGTACCATCCTGTATACAAACATATTGTTATATATAATTTATATAGGCTAAGCAATATTTCTTTATATTTGTATTTACAATATACTAAGGACAGTAACATTTGTCTCCATAAGATCAATAAGGCAGGAAAGATTCCTTTTTTCAAGGTTGTATATTATTTTAAAATTTAAAGGTTTAAACTGTATAATCTTTCTCTTTCTTTCTTTTGTGAATAATGAGTTAAAGTCAGCACTGGAAAAAGGAGGAATCTGTTTCACAAAAGAATTTCTAATCCTTCTGTCTCCACCTTCCCAGTACTGAGATTAGAGGTATATAGTAAGATACCTAGTTTGTACAGCACTAAAGTCAAACTCAAACACATCTGCATCTCCTTTAAATATACATATGTAAAGTATTCAAGACAAAATTCTGTTATGGAATATTATTTTAATTAGAAAAAGATATGTTACTTTTGTGTGTGCTACAGAATATCACTTCAACTGTCTAAAGGTGTGTTATTTTTCTATACTGTATTTAGGTAAAAATGTGTTATGTTTGTTTCACCTTGCCTAGTTAAGGCCCCTGACTGGTCTAATAAAAAGCTGAATGCTCAATAGCTAGGCAGGAAAGAGATAGGTAGGGCTACCAGGCAAAGAGAATAAAGAGGAGGAGAAATCTAGAACCCAGAGAAAAGAGGAAGAACCAGAAAAACTGGAGGAAAGAAATAGGAACACATGCAGGACAAGAAGCTAGGCAGCCACCACCAGCCAGACATAGAGACAGCAGGAAGGTAAGGTATACAGCAAGGAAAAAAGGTAAAAACAGCCAGAGGCAAAGCATAGGTAAAGAGAAATGGGTGATTTAAGTTAAACGAGCTAGAATTTAAAATTAGCAAGTCTCTAGGTCATGACTGGGAGCTGGCTGGTGGCCAAAAGGAAAAAGTGTGGTACAAAGTTCAAGTGGAAAAGGATTGGATTGAAAGGGTGATATAAAATGTGCTCTGGCAAGGGCATAGTTATCATTCTTCCGCTTGTAATTTCAGTGAATCATATTGCAGCCATTACGTTTTCCCCACTGAATAGAAATAATATGCTTATATCTTTCTTCAGCAGGGAGAAGGAACTCTAGGAAGAAGAATTAGTTCACTTTTCTCATTGTCCTAATCAAATGTCTGACGGGGTTTATTTTGCTTCATAATTTGAACATATAGTCCATGATTTGGAGGAAGTCATGGCAGCAGGAAAGTGAAGTGGATTGTTTCATTGCTTCTGCAACCAGAAAGATGAGATACATAAGCACTATTGACCAGCTTTTCATTCAGTCTAGGTAGCACTTGGAATAGTGCTACCCATATTTATAACTGGTCTTTCCACTTTTGTTAACACAACCTATTAACTTCTTCACAGACTAATATTTGTCTTCTTCATGATTTTAGATTCTGTCTAGTTGACAATAAATACTACTCATTACAAGTGTACCCCTTATAAACAATGCAACCAGTGATATCACTTTTTAAAAATTATTTCTTTTATTTTTAAGATTATAATTATAACTTTTCATCTCTTCAGATTCTTTCATATATCATGCTTTCAAATTCATGGTCTCTTTTTCTATTAGTTGTAGATATATATACATACACACACACACACACACACACACACACATATATATATATGTAATCTAGTCAGTACGTATAATGTTACTTGTCTATATTTTCAGGAATTGTCATGTTTCCCCTGTGGATTTCTTGATTCAAGAGATGGTTATTTGGTAGATAACAAAGGCACTACTTTTAAGTAATCTTCCACCCCTGGCCCCCATGAGCTCATGGACAAATAATAATGTAAAATATATTTAGTCTAACTAGAAAGTCTTGAGTCTTTAACTGTCCCAAAACTTTTCAAAAGTGTATGTGAGATCTCCTATCTCTGAATCCCTATAATAGCAGAGGTAGATTGCATAGTTTCAATATATAATAACACAGAAAAATTATTCCCATTCAATATTGGAAAAGTGGAAGCTTAACAAGGAAATACTACAACCAAAGGAAGAACAAAACATAGCAGAGAAAACACAAAATCCTGCAGGTGCCAAAGGTTTGGGGTAACCTGATCCTCTATGTTATCTGTGTACATTCCCTTTCTCTTGAGCTGGATTCTCTTTGCTGATTGGATATACTGCTGTCCTGACATTTTCATGTGCTTGGGTATCCACAGCAAGCTAGGCTTCACAACTGCAGCTTTCAGACTGTGACTTCCTTTAAAGGAATCTGAACTTGTCTCACACTGGCTGACCTCAGTGAACTTCAGCTATATAATGTCCTAAATGGGCAGTGCTGCTAAATTCTGTTGGCATTTGAAAATGTGGACTGCTTTGCTTATACCACAGTTGACTTCTGGTGAATACTTTATTAGGAAGTTCTTTTTCAGACAGAAAGTCCTGCAACATACTTAGTTTAGAATCTCTCCTTTCGTAAGAATATGAATTTTCACAGGAAGAAGCCTTCTATAGGTAGAATTGTTCACTTGGTACTTTCACAATTGTCCTAGTGCAGAGAAAGAGGTTCCTTCTAATTATGTCAATCTTTATAATTACAGTTTGCTTTCTTGGGAAAGGCTTTGTTTTCAACTTTAAACTTCCTTCTGTCTCTACCAAACAACATGATTTTTATGTTTTCTGCTTCACTTTTCTTTTTCTCACTTGAGACTTATTTTAGACCATGGCACAGTGACCAAGTTAAACTTGGAATACTATCATGGTTTAAGCTTTCCTCTACCAAACAATTACACTGCTATTGAATTTAGGCTTAGAGCCTCCAGACATAGGCAGAATGCAGTCTTTTTTTGTTTGTTTGTTTCTATAATTCAACATGAATTACCTCACTTCCTGATGGAGTTTTTATTCTACATGCAACATTCTGGTCTCTCAGATTTCTACTAGATTAACTCATTAGTCTCCACTTACAGTATGCAGGTGCTTTTCTCATTCAAAGTTCCAAGATCTTCCATGGTCTTATTGCAAAACAGTTTCAAAAATCTGAGAAGCACACAGTCAATTTTAATAATAACAATTGTTCCATGCCTTATAATTACTTTTCTCAGTTTTATTTATGGACCAATGCCTAGCCAGAAACTGCTTAAGAAAGTACTGGTTTTCTTGGCTTACAGTGTGAAGAGACACAGTTCATCATGGCAGCAAATTTATTATAGCAAGAGTTTAAGGTAACTGAGCTTATTTTATCTACAGTCAGAAAGAACAGGGGTGGATACATGTGCTGGTACTCGTGTATTTGGTTCCTTTTTATTCACTCTTGGACTTCACATAATGAAACACTATGTCCCAGAGTTACGTTAACCCAATCACCAAGAAACTAGCTCAAAGAGGTATCTAGACATTTGTTTCCTGTGTGATTGTGGATCCCCTCAAATTGACAAACACAGAAGACAAGAACTTATTCTTAACCCTTCTATATTAAATAGCTATACAGATTCTCATATGTAGTAAGTGCTAAGTACAGAGATTAAATACATACATAGCATCTCAATTTATTGGACAGAAACAAATTATAGGCAGGTGCTCCATTGTTAAGATTGTCATTTGTGGACTTGTCAGGTTATTATTTTTTCTCTGCAAATTTACAATAAAGGACATGTGAGAGACATTTAAATTGGGGTCAAAACCAAATAACTCAATTACTTCCAAATTTATTTTGATTGACTCATTCACTAGAGTACAAATATTTTCTTTTTCTCCTTAGAGCTCAGTGCTGACTCTCAATTGTTTTTAAAGATATAAAGACATGTTGTCATGTTTTATACTACCTAGACACTCTTGATTGTACAGGGCTCAACTGTACTTTTACAGTCAGGAGAAAATATCTTTGATTTTCAACTAATCATCAAACGTACAAACATCAAAAGCTAAATTTATGCTTCAAATAATGATGGAATAACTAAGGAATGACACTGTTCTACATTTGGTGATTTAAATAGATTTCTACATTTGTGTATTATTTCAATAGATATTACATAAGGTAGTTTTTAAAAGCAGATTATCTTTCAAAGATGAGTCATAGATTAATGGGTAAAACCATAGTGATGCATTAAATGAGCCTGATAATACAGTTGACAAACAGATCCAGCACAAATATCCAGGAAACAAGAATGATTAGAAAACTGATTAATAAACCATCAATTTGAGGGAGAAAGAGCTTATCTAAAGAAATAGACACTATAGTGAAGATATATGACCATAATACTTAACGCACTGTATTTCAGTAATTTTCCTTGGAATACAAATACTGTACAAATACTGAAAATGTTTGCCTATTGTCTTAATATTTTTGTGTCCATCACTGTTTTTTACCAATGGTAGGGCTTAGATCACACTGGATTAGTTCAGAGAAGAAAAATAAAAATTTATTTGCGTTTGTGTATTTTTTTAATCTATTCATTCCCACCTGATTTAGACTGAAAATATAAGGAAAGCTTAATACTAAGGAGAGAAAGGTTCTCGCGTTTGTTCAGTGTAGAATTTTTCCCTCTGTAAGTAAATACTTGACTCTCTAGAGGTTTAAAAATCTCCCAAGAAAAATTACTCAACCAGTGAATCAGTTAAAGTTATTGAGAAGAGGGCACTGGCCAGCTGTTCCTGTCCTCAGGGGATGGAACTGAAAGAAATAAAGTTACACAGGAAATAGAAGGTTATAAGGAAGGAAAGGTCCCTGGTGACAAAGTTGACAGAAGCCGAAGGGCTTCAAGCTTCACCAAGTGTTAAGAGTGGTCCAGTGGATGAGATCCAGCTTGTAACCATAGATAGATCCTAACTCTGCACCCTCCTCAGCCAAGTGTGTGCCCTTGGAGAATTCCAGCTTCCTCCCCAGTCTGTCCTGCATCTGTTGTAGAAGAGAAGGCACACCATTTAAAGCTGCTATTTAGAGACATTGTGAATAGTGTAAATAACCTCTATAAAATTCTTGATGTATAGTTGACATCAATAATTAGTTGTCATGATTATTATCTCTACATGTGCTGTAGGGATATTTGAGTGCATATCATCAATTCAGGGTTATTTTAATAACTGTAATATTACCAGCCTTTACTTAAAAGTAAGAACACATTGGTGAGGGAATACACAAAGTAGTTCTTAGAAAACATAAATATAATAGTTCTTTCATCTTTAATAATAGGAGCAAGAACATTTTTAATATTTCCTGGAGAAAGAGGTCAATTTTTCTCTCATGGCATTTTATAATGTTCTTCTGCCCATAACCTTGCATCCTAATTTACAATCATAACATGCTAATTTTATGCTTGTAATCTTAGATTAGATTAAGTGCCAGAATTTTAGAAATATAAATGACAAAATATATTTCTTTGGGAGTATATTTATATAGGCATAAACACTTCCAGTGATCTTAAATTATATTCAGCTGCATATCTAAAACTTAATCACATCTTGCTAAGTTTGGTCTTTTCATAGTAATACGTAAATGTTTAAAAGAATATATTTTTATTTTTTATTTTAACATTAATTATGGAGTTTGGGGAAAGACTATATTTTTCTTTCCTTAAATTTTCCATCTTTTTGCTTGTTTGTGCTAAAATGAAAAATAGTTCTAGTTTCTGAGTTATGTTTTGTATGTTTCCCCTGCAATTAAATATACAAATTATACCAGCATATCGTGTGGAGGGCCCAGACTGTACACTGAAAAGTAAGTACATATAATATGTATTTTCAAGCCATGAAAATACAAACTTAAATTAGATTGATCCAAGAAAGGTTCTAAAGTAACTTGACAGTTTTTCCTAGAAGATAGAAACCTCTTTGAATTTCCTATTTATCTTAGGTTGGATATTCAGTACATTTACATATTCATCTGAGGTTGCATTCTCAGTACTTCTCAGAGACACTGAAAGTCACTGTATCTTCTTTCTACTGATTAAACACTTGTGTTTATTTTTCCTTATGCAGTTCTCTTTAGCTTTCCATCAAAACTTTAAATGATGTATATTTTATATAATGCTTGCTGGTAATATTTAGTTATTTCAGTGAGATAAGTCCTTCGATTCTAGATAATAATAGAGAAGAAAAAGACAAATTCACAAGGATGTAGTAAAATACTCCTTGAAAGAGTAAGATTTCATTCACAAGAAGTAACTTCTAGGCAACCTTTTCTTTATATCTTGTTTTATTTCTTAGCATTTGTCCACCAAAATTTATCAAGGTTTAACAGTTTTACTTTGAAGAACCTTCTTTTAAAAGTGGTTACAAAATTATCAACACCAAACTAGCTTTGCATATTCCTGATTTCTTCCCTCAATTTTAGGAGCATCTTCAAGGAAGTCTATACTGTGCTGCTATTCAATAATTACCTAAAACAAGGGAAATTTAAAATGAACAAGGTTTATTTTGGCTTGTGGTTCTGTAAGTCCAGGAGCACAGCATTGGCATTGGTTCAAGACAATAATTAATGGGTGTTTTGGGTCAAGACAGAAAGTGCATGAGCCAGCATATGCATGGAAGAGGGGAAACAGAACGCACAACCTTGCTTTTGTGATTACTGCCCCCACCTTTGTATTTTCTAATCCAAATATACAAGAAAAGAGCTCAAGAGAAGACATTCAAGCAGTCATGAGGGCTTTGCATTGTGACACCTCCCAGTCTGTTGGGAGTTGTGCAGCCTAGTTTCAAGCCATTGTATGAGTGCTTGTCCAATGTGTCTCCAGATGAGGCTAATCCCACAGGGACAGTATCACTCAGCAAGAATCAGTGGACATAGGGACAGTCAGAACACTGTTGGAACTGCATAGTCTTCACATGCTCGTTTCTCACTATATTGATGATTCTTTTGACTGAATTTAGTCACTTTGTCAGTCACACATGGGACAGATGTGGTTATTCCAGAAACCCCATTTTTTTTCTCTTGAAAATCTTCCCTTAAATTCTTTGGGACCTGATGCTTCTTATGTTTCTAGTCTGGGGATTCCAGCTGCTACAACAGATTCTGGGAGCTGTTCTGATCCAGTGCTGACAGGATCAGAGGCAACTCACCCCTATTTCTGCAAATGTGCTTTGTAAAGTTTTAAACAATATTTTTTGTTTTTGAAAATGTGTGCCTATGGCAAATAATGCTGCTATGAACATAGCTGACCTAATGCCCTTGGGGTAAGAATGTGCATCCTTTGGGTATATGCCCAATAGTGGTGTTGCTGGAACACTGGGTAGAGTGATTCCTAGTTTTATGAAGAACTGTCATACTGATTTCCAAAATGGCTGTACAAGTTTACATTCTCACCAGTAATGGAGTGTTTTGCCCTACCTCCCCTCCAGTGTAGGCTGTCATCTCTGTTTTTGATCTTAGCCATTCTGATAGGTATAAAATGATATCTGAGAGTTGTTTTGATTTGCATGTCTCTGATAGCTCAACAGGATATGCCACACTCACATTAGGATTTCTTGCTTCCCTGGAGAATGTTTATGGGGATGGGATTGTGGGGTGTGAGGCTGAGGGAGGACAGGGAGCAGGGGAAGAGAGGGGAGCAGTGGTTAGTATGGGAAACTTAAAAAAAAAAAAAAAAGGAAAAAAAAATGTGTGCCTACATTTATCACCTTTTAGTTTTGTAAAAACAGGATGTACCTGTCTTGATATTTGGCCAGGCTAGCAAATGGTAAACGTTTTTTGTTTGTTTGTGTATTTTCCTTTTTTTGGTTAAAAAATGTTTTGATGTAAAAGTTGGGGAACAAAAACCATATTTGACTTTTTTTTTTATGTTTGCCAGAAGTTAATGTTGGAGAGTGGAAAAACATGTTTGTTTTTTGTATAAATAAGGAGAGCTAGAGTGGTTCTGGAATGACCACTTGTGTGAAACTCATCTGGTGATCAGAGAATTCGTTTCTTTGTGTTGATGCCCCTTCTAAATCTCAGGACCTGAATCCAGGCTGTGGCAGAACCATAGCACAGCTCTCTACTACTTCCTAAATGACTGAAGTAGAGACTAATTGTACTATCAGTTGTGTTGAGAAAATCATATTCAACTCATATCCATCATCTTCTTCTGCTCCTGTCTTAGATTCCTTTCCTGTTATTGTGACAATCTCCATGACACATAACCATTTTAAAGGAGAAAGTTTACTGGGCTAAAAATTATAGGTTATGCCTCAACATTTAAAAGCAGTCAGAAAAAATGCATCATGAATCACTATGTTCAACCTAAGCTTTCCTTGTAATTTAGTCCAAGCTCTAAAACCACATTTAGGATGGTTCTTTCCACATCAATGAACCCAGTGAGGGATATCCCTCAGAGGCATGTCCACAGACCAGCTTCATCTAGACAATTCCCCATTTAGATCCCATCCATAGGTGATTCTACACTGTTTTATTTTGACAAACAAAAGTAATCATCATAGTTGTAAGTTTAAATTTTGTTTTAGAGTATTCACTGAATGCACTCATACATGCATGTATGTAAAGACAGGCACCCCAATTATCTATTTTGTTTTTGTGGCCCACTCTTTGTCTTAAAGTTTTTGTTGCCATTATAACTTGTATGAATAACTTTTTTGTGAGAAACTGATAGATTTTTTTTAATTGACCATAAAATAGAGGAATATTTCTATTTATTCCATTAAAAATTTCTTATTTATTTTAATTTTTATTAAAAATTCAATGCAATATAAGTTTATTGTGTCCTTCTACCTCAGTGCCCACCCATCTTTATGCTCTCTCTCCTTTCTTCTCTGTCTCTTATCAATTAAATAAAAGAAAATCAAATAAAACAAAGAAACCAATTAAGCAAAAACTGACAATGTTATATAACTAAACAACTTTAATGCTTGCAATATTTAATATCCCAGAATTTTTTCTGGGTAGGTGGGTTGGGAGAAGTGAGGACACAATCTAATCCCCTGGCATTTTTAAAATATAGATTTATCTCTGGCTAGATAACCACACAGAGAATACAGAGAGCAAAACCAAGAAACTGGTATCTCATTGTTGGTGAAGGTGAGAGAGGCAATGTGTAGAAGACTGTAGGTATCCTATGGATACAATCAGGCCATAGACTCCAGAAGAACAGCATCACTACAAAGACTTGGGAAACCTGTGAAGTCTTGAGTGTATATGTATTGTTGACACGAGTATGGCCATGTCAAGGGTCTCAGTGTCTCAGATCCATGGGAACCTAACCTTTCCTACATCAGGCTCAGGGGAATGGAGAGCTCTTTCTCAGGTCAGAGCATGAATACTGACTGTGTGCCTCAGCATAATTCACAGCATCCACTTCCAGGAAGACTGCAGCCTGAGACTGATCGCTTACTGAGATTGCCTATCTAAATGAGCTAACCAGCTTCCTCCTCATTCATCTGTATCTAGTAGATGCACTGAATTCCTGGGCTGTTGGTGTGTCGTGTCTCCATTAGAGCACATGGCCACCCAGTCTCAGCTTTGCTGTGTTTTCTCTTTTTGTTTTCATAATTGACCCCAGCCAGGTCAATCCCAAGGCAGTGCAATTTTCAGCAATAAACCTGGGTTCTGCTGATAACCTGTATAATAAACTCAGCTAGCAAATTCCCTCATCTCTAAGTGGGAGCAGCCTGTGTGTGTGTGTGTGTGTGTGTGTGTGTGTGTGTGTGTGTGTGTGGTAAGCTGCCCCACCTACTCCCCAAATACCAATCATTCTTTCTCAAGCCTTTTCCTTCCCCCTTACAAGCAAACTAATTACAGATGGCACAGGTAAACCTCAGCCAATGAGAAACAGCCCGATCCCCTCTGGCATTATGGGTAAAAAGGGAAAGCTGATTCACCTGATGTTTTATTGCATTGGAACAGCTAAGCACCCTTCTGTTCAGGAGTAAAACCATCTTGTCAAGATTTCTTACAGTAGATGTCTCTTGGTGTGGGACTCTAATCCTTTCTCAGACTCCTGTGAAGGCAAGATAAAGGGTTCTCTGCATATTCCAAGGCTTGCAGATAACTGCTATTTCATACTTGTGGCCCTCAAAGGAGAGGATCACCTGAGCCAGGAGGGACATGGACTACTGCTCTATAGAAAACTTGAGATAATAAATTGGAATTTGAAGCTACTATGTTTTGGGCAATTTATTGTGGCAGAATAAAAAAGTTCCAATATGCAAGTCACTGTTCCCACCAATTCATTTATCTTGCAAAGTGACATCTCAGGCTTCGGCTGCATATTAATGATATTAATGAAGGTCTATTGGCCCCAAAGGGCAAGTAAATCAAAAAGAATTCTGGACCTTTGGCTGACTGTAAGACTAAGATATTGCATTAAGAAAAAGAGGAGGAGGAAGAGGAGGAGGAGAAGGGGGAGTAGGAAGAAGAAGAAGAAGAAGAAGAAGAAGAAGAAGAAGAAGAAGAAGAAGAAGAAGAAGAAGAAGAAGAAGAAACAAAAACAAAAAACCCACAATGTTTTCTCTCTGTGTCCTGATTGTGTACAATTCCCTTGTATCAGGGGAACATTGAACACATGTATTCTCTCTTTATTTATTTCATTTTCTTTAGTTGACAAGTAATATTTTGTTGTTGTTTCCAGATGATGACAACTTCATGAGATCCCAAACAAGTAATATTACCACATTACTTCAGAGCCAAATCCCAGCTTTTTGGATTCAAGGAAAACTCGGGAAGACAACGAGGTATTGGGAAGCTAGGGGAGACGGAGGATATGATGCCTTTTTACCACCTGTGTACATAATCCTTCTACTGTTTTCAGAAGGAAGCGATCTCACCCAAGCGTCCTTAATGACATTTCCTACTGTGAACTGAAAATTCAGAGCAAGAGAAACAATGGCCTAATTTCTGCAGGGCATTTGTTATTTTATTCAAGTTCCTGTAATTCAAAAGCCATGTTCTAATCTTATATGGAGTGGAATATTTAGACTTAGTTCTATAAAATATCTATGAGACAAGGATGTTGAGCTAACTGCCTCCCCAAACCCCATTTGTCTTATCCCATAAGTCCAAAATACACTTATTTTAAGATGGAGTATTTAGTGATATGGGATCCCTGGCTTCTTATAGTATTACAATATTCAGGAAAAGCAAAGATTATACATCCTCTGTGTTGCCTCCTAGAGCATATGCGTTTGTATCTCAGTAAATATAAGTTGAAATAAAGGACAAGATCCTGTCATTAAAACAACAGAGTAGAGCAACTGTGAAGGCAAAATGGGAAGGAAGGCTGGAGACAGACGATTCTATAGGTAAGGATCAGGAGGAAGAATAGCTTCTAGTGATACTGAACAGCGGGCAGCTATGACTGCCAAAGATCAATTTGATATTCAAGATGTCAAGCACTGTGTAGTTGAATGTTCTCAACACAAAGAAATGGCATGTGTCTGAGAGGACTGATAAATCAATTAATTACTCTATTTTTAATCATTACCCGTTGCTTACAGGTACTGAAACACTACACTGTACTTCATAAATACAAATATTTATTATGATTCAAGTGAGCTATTTAAAAATTTTAAAATATTGTGCTAATAGTACTTCATTATTTCAGTGGATGTCTTACTCTAGACATAGTTTAGACAAAGTGAATGCCTTTAAAAGACACAAGATAGTGTAGTGGACAGTTGTTTACTTAATCTGAGCCTGGGCTTTCCTGGCCTATGTGGACCCTTTATGTGAATTGCAAACAAAGACTTCCCTTCAGCAAATGAGACTCCACATACTTTATCTGTCCTTAACACGGCACTGTACAAGTTACACAGACTATACAATGACCCTGAGTACTGGGACTTAAATATAGATAATACCTTAATACACACTCAAGTCAAATAAATTAAGTATCCTTTGGCTTTTAAACATCAATTTTCTTCTTCTTATATTTAATTCCAAGCCCAGAACTGCTTCTGACTGCCACATTTTGGGTAGTGATTGGAGTCATCTTCTTTCATTTTTATTTGGAGACATTTCACCCTGGTTTTGGTTTTGTTCTCCACTTTGGTTCTCATGACCCTGATCTCTAAGAGTAAAGTTCTTAATTTGACTTTTGTCTTAGCCCATTAGAATCAACTTGGTCCAATCTCCTATAAGCCACACATTCACAGCCCCAAAACATACCTTAAGGAAGGAGAAGGAAGTAAGCCAACGCTGGGGCTTGCAAATGACCTAAATAAACAGATCAAAAACCATCTTGAAATGCATCCAAATCAGAAGCATTATGCAAAAGCAGATTCAGTGTGATTTTCAAATTGGCCATGGATACAACTGCATAAAATATAGGACAAATCTGACTATTTTTGAGCAAAACTGCCAGACAGAACTGAAACATAAAAATTATTACATGACTTAAAATTTCATTCTGTAAAATAAAAATTTTGTCTATGCAAAAACACAATACATGTAATATGAATATGTTTATTCATATATAGAGATATATATCCTAAAATTATCATATTATCAACTATTCTTTGTATATACAAAGTATATACACATATAGCAGGCCATCTTCACTTAAATGCTTTTATTATTAGTAATCTAGGGAATACATTGTTATTTAATAAATATCTCTTATTTCTAGAGGGCTAGTATTTCTAAAACAATATGTGCTTTTATGTGAGTGGTGTGTGTGTGTGTGTGTGAACGTTTTTGAGAAAAAAAGATTAAGAATTTGTTCTAGTCCTGGCCATCATTGCTATAGATTTCTTCAGTCATATGACTTTCTTTTCCCCATCATTAAAGCTGTAGATTTATTTTTGCAGAATTCATCACTATCATGATATTTGTTGATGCTTTTGCCTTGAAAAATCAGAAGATGAATGAACTAACTGCAGGATGAAGGAATGAATGCTATTTTCGAACTGTGTTGTTCTGAGTGGCTGGAATTCAGTTAGACAGCACTGATGAGGGAATGTGAGTGGTGAATGCTTTCTTTGCCTGTATCAATGAAATTCTGTCAGGTCATAATCCAGTGACTGTGTTTGCTGATAGGAGACAGGCAGCTGCAGTGAGCCCCAAGGAAGTTGAGAAAGCTCATGGTTTTACCTGCATGATTAGAATGTGTAGTCAAGTGCATTTGACTTTTTTAGTACAATGAACTTATTTTGTTTTTAAATGTATTCTTCAGATGGATGTGAAAATAGCATAATGTTGCAAAACACTTGGAAAATTTAAATTCTTTTTTTAATCCATACTTTTGTCTGGCAGCTTCAGTCTTTTAAGATGATCATTATTAAAAATCTTTTCTTTTTAAAAAATTATTGTAAGTATAAAATAACATCTTTGTGTATTATTCTTTTTTACTTGTGCTGATAGAATTGCATTAAGTGCTGTTATAAATAGTTTCAGCTATTAACATACTTTATAAATTATTTCATATTACCAAATCAAGTTTTATAGTCTTCTTCATATTATCAAAAAATAATTACGTTATATTAAAAGAAATGGTAAAGTTTAAATTTTAATTGTACTCCACTGATATTTAAAAGTAATTACTTTGGAAGCTACATATTTTTTTTTGGTATTTTTCACTGTTTCCTTTGAAATGAGTCTTTTTTTAAAAAAAGAACTATATTATTTTCTCTTCCTCCCTCTAGCCATTCCAAGCTACTATTTCTCAAATCCCTTCCATACTCTCACCCTGTACCAAACTGATAACCTTTTTCTTCATTTACTAATTGTTATATAAATATATATCAACATATGTGTGTGCATAAATATTTATGAATACAAAATGCAGAGATTCTTGTTGTCTGTTTAAATATGGTTCCAAGGTTTAACACTCCTCATTGGGCCACCAGAAACGGGCTAATCCTTGGGACTGGCTAAGTCTCCTCCCATCAATCATGTTTGCCTGTAGTTTTAGGTCAGTAGTGGAAACTCATGAAATTTTTCCCCTTACACATTCACATGTCCATAGATATTGCCTTGGTCTTGTTTATGCAGCCATTTCTAGGAGAAAATATCTCAATCTCAGATTTTCTGGTATTCTGGCTCTTTCTGTCTTCCAAAGCTTCTTCTCTGATCTTCCCTGAACCATTAATGTAGAAGCTGTGATGTAAATGAATCTGCTTGTTTTGGGCTTCCCAAGACTTGTTAATTTCTACACTATTTCCTGATTTTCCTATGATGTTTTCAATTTTCTAAAAAGAGAAGCTTTTTCAATAAGGGCAGTAGTTACACTTACCTATGGGTACAAGATTTAGAATGTAGTAAGGTATTATGCTGGTATAGCCAAGCAGTGCTACTCTTATTTTACCTGCATGATTAGATAGTTATTTTCAAAGGTCTATGACCTCACTATTCCCAAGCTAGATTTTCAGTACTGGGTCTGATTTCTTTTTTTTATGATTAAGGTTTAATTCCATTTCAGAGTTATTGGTTGCCACCAACAAATGAGTGTGTTTAATTGCTTCTCTGTCTCTCTCTTATCTCTATCTATAAGTATATAAATACAGATATATGAAGATATATATATAGAGATGTATGTATCTGTCCTTAAAATTGTCATGGTTTATAGATGTTACAGTTATTTAAGACTATTTAATTGCTTCCTTGAAATCTGGCATAGTATTTTCTGCAACTGTGGAATCTGAACTGTAGGAAAGAGGCTTTCAGGTCAGATTGTCCTGGAATCACTCACATCTTGTGTCCTAAGTATAAGATATCTTTAGCAATAGAATCCTGCTCTCAAATTGTGAAAGTCAACTTAGTGTTACACGAATAATCTGTTTTGTTTTGGGAGCCATTTCAAATACCCTGGGTAACTATTGGAAAGGTTACCTTTGTACCAGGATTTTTGTGCCCTGTACCAGGATTTTTGTTAGTCTGTGATTCTTGTCGGGGAACATCGTCAGCCATTGTGGTTTAACTTCCTTTAAGACCACACACACACACACACACACACACACACACACACACACACACAAATTGTTAATTGTTTTTGAGATTTCCTAGTGGGCTTCTTTAGGATCTTATATGTATAATGTCTGAACATAGAATAGTTAGACTTTTCATTTTCTATTTGTATCCCTTTAATTTTCTTCATTTGCTCTAGCCAATGCTTCTAGTACTATATTGAAAATGGTGAGATCATTGTCTCATTCCTGATTTTAAGTGAATTGCATTTCGGTGGAATATTCTGTAGATATAAATTCATTTGATATGAGATGCCATTTACTTGTATAGTTTCTCTGTTTTTATTCAGCCTTCTTAATATTGGAGAAAGTGAGGTGATGAGATTGCTTATTATTATGGAGTTTCTATTACTATATATCTTTAATTCCACTAGCATGCTTTTATGGAGTTGAGTGCACCATAGTTCACATTGTGATATTTTCCTTATTTATTGATTGATCCCTTGATTAGAATGAAGTACCCCTCTTTGTCTCTTTCAATTACTTCAGTTTGAAGTCTATTTTGTCAGTTCCTTGCTTCTTGATCTCATGTGTCTGGAAGACTTTTTTATCCTTTTTCTTTAGGGTAGTGTCTTATTCAAACTAGGTTTATTGTAGACACAGATAGATAGATAAATCCTTTGTCATAAACCATTCACCTTGTCTGTGTGTTTTGATTGGTGAGTTGGAGGCATTAATATTTAGGAATATTACTGATGGTTGTGTGTAGATAGAAGACATGCTGTTTGGATCAGTCATGTTTTTGTTTTGCAATTTGACATTTACATGTAGATTTCTTTGTGTCTAAGATGATAATCTGTTCCTCCTTAGATTGGGCCAGAGCAGGAAATGGGTAGTTTATGCTAAACCAGGTAAAATTGCTGAATGGGGTACTTAATTGGACCAGAAAAAGATGGCTCACAAGCCATGGATCTAGAGGCAGTCCAAATAAATGGGGTTCACACATGAAGAAGGTTCATGGCCACATGTCTGAAAAAAGGATTTGTGTTTGCAGATGGAGCCAAGCTGGGATAACAGAGAGGAAATAGAAGTGGCTTCACTAGGAAATATGGCTTCCACACAGAGAGAGTTTACAGATCACTGGTGTAGAGCGAGTCTTGTGGGTTTGCAGATGCAAAGCTACATAATTGTGTTTTAAATATTACTGATGGGTAGTTTCATACATGCTCAGTACCATGATTTATGGCTGTGTTAGCTATGAACCTTGATTGTTGCCTTTTTAGAATCATTATGATTCTCTTTCATAAGACATCATTATTTGGCTTACTCCTATTTTTGAGTTTCTGATAGTTATAATGATTAGCTTTTCAGTTTTCAGTAGTGTATTTATAACTACTTCTTGTCACATGAGCTTTTATATCTAGAAGATCCTTAAGCAGAGACTACACTAAATTCCTCTTTCCTTTTTAGCTACAGTAATCGGGGCATGTCCGGTCAGCTGAAGGCTATAGTGCCTAAAGAACCTTGTGATCAAGTGACAAAAATACTCTTTATATAACATGGTTATTAAATGATGTCTGGTAGCATCATTATCCTTTCCTAAGATGAAATAAGGACCTCTGATTTCTTTCCTTTCACTGTGGATAGAGAGCCTGGAATGTGGAGGCCAGTTATTGAATGCTGTACCATTGCCATAACCTTGAGCTCTGACAGAGTGTATGGAAGGGAGACATTTTATGACCAGAATTTTGGGTTTAACATGAGAAAAACATCATCTTCTAATCCATTATAATGGTGGTATTTGTAGTATGTTGTTGTTGTTAGATTTTAGTTCAGCTTTACTGTTTTCTGATTCTTTATCTGTTCCATCAAGTGTGGCACATACAATTGATATTCTATCCAATTCCCTTAGGGATTATCGTGCCAGTATAAGCCACAGTGTGCTGGCACCATTTCCTGCCATTCTCACACTGAAAACTTTCAGCTTATATCTCAAACTACAAGGGACTTAATATTTTAGGTGCAGTCTGTTGCCAATGATAAAATGAAGATAAATACCTTAGCTGTCTTGAAGCTTAGCAAGGAAAATGGTAAATGAAGTGTGTTTCACACAGTATCCTTCAGCCCACAATAATATTGAACAACTTACCCATGCAGTATTTTGATAGCATCTTCTTACTTTATCTCCATTTTTAAATGTATTATCTCCTCTTCAAACTTCTTTACAACAAATGTCAAGTAGATGCCGTCTGCCCTTCTTCTTTCCTGCCTGCCTTTCTTCCTTCCTTTTCTCTCTCCTTTCACTTTTGGTCCTTGATTCTCCCTTGTGTTCTTTCCTCTCCTCTCCCCTCCTTATTTATTACTTCCCTTTATTCTCGGTCCCTTTCTCATTAATTCATTCATTTCTACCTTGGATTTCTCTCTGTCTCCCTTCACCTCTTTCTTTTTTCTTTCTTTGATGTTTGCATGAACTATGGTAAAATGAAAAGTTCTAAAAAGAAGCTGGCTTTAAATATCAAACCCTGGAACTTGAGATCTTCCTGTTTAGACTATAATAAGACTCGCTCATCAACTATATCAAAGCTTCATGATAACCTCTTGGTGGTATGTGGTGGGACTGTTCCCTGTATGCAGTGAATATCATTCTGTAAATAAAAGAGCTGTTTTGGCCTGTGTGAAGCATCGTAGAAGAGGGCAGAGAAATCAGAGGAGAGACAGGTAGAAGGAGGGTGGAGTTAAGACAGATTCCATCCATCTGAGAAAGAAGAAACATGTAGGACCCAGGTAAGCCAGGGGCCATGGGCCAGGTGGCAGGTAGGTTAATAGAAATGGGTTGAATTAAAATTAGAGAGCTAGCTAGCAATGTGCCTAAGACATAGGACAAACAATATAAAATTAATATGTGTCTGAGTCATTTCTGGGGAGAAAAAGCCGTTGTGGGAAGGTTGGGTTTTTGTCCCGTACAGGTTCAGAAATCACACTACAACAGGGGCAATCTTTAAAGAATACTAATAGATAAGTAAATCACCTCACCCTGAGTCATGGAAGGCTTTCATCATATGTTGTTGCAAAAAAAGAAACAGGGCATCCACAGTATCATTGTCATCCAGAGGTATCAGAAAACAGAAAGAATCCTTTTTATTATAGTAATCTTATTTAGTACATCTTGCAATAAACCACATCAAGAAAGAAGTGCTGTACGATAACTCCTAGGTGTGGTACATAGCATTTTATATGCTTTTGATATTCACAACTTCACAATTGCTAAGATGTTCTGTGATGAGATAAGAGTCAGTGGGATACATGGACACATCCTTTAGTTCCAGCTCTTGAGAAAATTAGGAAAATTATTATTGTCAGAATTTTAAAGGTTAGTGGTTATTATGAACTGTATGGAAGTCCTGAAACAAGGACTTTATTCACAAAATTCTAACTACAAGTTAATGAAGAAATCATGCAAAATCCTTGTTGTCTATGTTGTCATAATAAAGAGAATCATAAACTACTTAGGTAATAATATCTACTGAAAATAGTAAGTTTCAAGTGTGTTTTCACAGAATATTGAATTTATACCTCTTATGTAAACACAGCACAGTCAGTGAGGGATGCCTGTAAAGCTAGCTGAAGATGTTTAGGCGAATGACATTGAGAAGTCTGGATTTCTATATCTTCCAAATTCTAGGTCAGTATCAGTCTCACACCTGAAAAGAGCAGAGCATTTTCCCTTTGTTTCCATGTTTGCTGGCATAAGGTCTTCCTCTGCCTCTCTTCAGTACCTTTAAATCAGAATTACAACTGTCACTGCATGGCCCAAGCAGTAAAACTCAGCATCCAAAAACAGAAGGAAAGTGGTAACTGACCTCAAGAAATATCAGAATCAAGATCTGATAACAATATGCCAGCATAATTATGAGAACATGGCCGAGAGTAAACGTGAAATGCTCTATGGGGGAAGAAGACTGAGGAGGAGATGCAAAGCGCTTAGATAGCTGAAAGTATGGATATCAGGGAAGTTTCCCCTAAGCTAATATTAATGTTATAAAAAGGTGATCATGAGCAAGTCTTATCAAGACATGAAGGACTTAGAGGGGAAGCATAATATACTTCAGGGGCTTGGTAGAACTACCTTAGCAGAGCATTATGGGCTAGACAAAAGACTCACAGAAACATTCACGCTTAACTGAATTTCTTGGAGGAGTCTGGTAAAGATATCATCTTACATTGTTTTCTTTTCTTTTCTTTCTTTTTTTTTTTTTAAAAAAAAAGGACTAATAAAATTTTCCCGGCTATTTTTTTTTTTTTTTTGTGTGTGTGAGCGAAAGTTGAACGTGAGTCTGTTGGAAATAGAGGCAGATAGATACAGTTCAGTCTCTTGTCCACTGCTTTCCCGTTAGAGAGAGTTGAGCGAGCGCTAGCTAATGTAGCCGGCCATACTGTGTTAGCCCTTACATTGTTTTCTAAAAGCACTCAAAGGATGCTCCCTTTTGAAATAGATAGTAAATTCAACACTAATAAACTGTTGGTTAAGATAGCAGTGTAGTCAGAAGTTTTCTGATCTGTCCAGGCCCCTCGGTCTGGGCTAAGCTCTCCCACCTTCAATCTCACAGCTGCTTATGAAATAATGACTCAGAGTGTAATAAGAGTTACAAACTGAGCTTATAACTCAGGCTCATTACCAACTAGCTCTTACAAGTTAACTCAACCTGTTTATATAAATCTAATACTTTCATGTGGCTCTGTGGCTTTACCTGAATTTCATTACATCTTGCTTTTTGGGAAGCTGCCTGCAGCATCTCTCTGACTCCACCCTTCTTCTACTTTATATCTTCTTGGATTTCCTACCTGCTTCTAAGCTGCCTTGCCATAGGCCAAAATAACTTCTTTATTAACAAATGATAATAATGTATATTCACAGCATACAGAAAGACATCACACATGACAGTAGTGCTGGGATTTTCTGTAATTCTGGATTGATGGTAGAAGATGCTTATGTGGAACCTGACTTTATAGTGTCAGTGTGGATAAAGATGACATATTTACCATCAAGCCACGATATCTAACCTTCAGTAGCAATCAGGATGTGACTATTACTTGGGGGAATTGCTTTTGGAGATTTATCTTATTTAATAGACCATAGAGCTGGCCATAAGACAGATGGGCATATATGAAGAGTATTAGTTGACATGTATTGGGGTCAGTAAACTGCAGCCCAAGGGCCAAATATAGTCTTTTGTCTGTGGAACACAATCAAATCCATTTATTTACCTATTGTTTATGGCTGTTTTGTGCCACAATGACAAAGTTAAGTAAGTGCAACGGAAACTATATGACCTGAAAAACATGAAGTATTTACTATCTAGACCTTTACAAAAGTTTGCTGACTTCTAACCCAAATAATCAAAAAAGGTCAAAAACTGTGAGGAGAAGATTGATGTCAGGCTATATAATAGAAAAACACAATCCTTTTTCTCAAACCTTAGCCTGCTTTAAACTCAGTTATTGATTGGAAAAAAAAAGAATGTACCCTACAGAAGAAATATATAAAAACACACATGTTCAGAGGCAATCTTTCCCCCATTACTCTTCTGTTAGTAGAATATCATATAATGGGGAAAGATTAAATATCTGGATCTTTGGAAACCACTTAGATGTAGGTTCTGAATTCACAAGTAGCAGAGAGCTCTTCATCACTAGACTCTCATTTTTTTTAGCAGACATACTAAGGTCAAATTATTATGAGGTCTTAGTCCATGCTCATTTCATAGAACTGATTTTCAGTCAAAACTATGGTCCCTGTGGGCCTACGCAGGTTGGATAAATTCTTTAAATGCAAGGTACTTTATATTGATTCCTTTTGGAAATGTGATCAGGAGCTCATTTTATCAAGTTACAGGAATGATGTCTTAAAGCTTGGGTTGAAAGTGTGTAGCAATTAAAATAAGCTTGGTAGAACTTTCTTAGCATAGCACTGTAGAAGAGGAGGAAAAACTCAGAGAATTCAGCATGTTGCAATTTAGTAAATAAATTTGACAAGTGGCATTTATATTACCTAGAAGGACATTGTAAACTGTGCCTTACAGAAATGACTGTTAACAGGGCACTAACATTAGTGAGAATCTCTCTGATGGTTTTCTCCATGGTTGAGGTCTATGACACCACTTTGTTTTGGATTAGGTTACAGAAGACATGTGGAGCCTCAGAATCTGGTAAGACACAGAAAGTCCATGTAAAATGTTAAAGTGTTGTAAGTGGGATGATGACATGATTATAGAGACCAAAGTAATGAAGAGGTGGAGAATGTGTTGGGGAGAAGCAAGAACAATATGAAGGTAGAGCAGCTGTCAAAGTAGTTCAAGAGAAGAGAAAAGAAAAAGGAAACATTTGCACATATTACAATAGTATTAATATTATGTCAGTTTAGTTCAAGTGTGCTGGGTTCAGAATTGAGGCAAGTACCAAGAACAACTCCCAGAGTCTAGAAAAACTGTATGAGTAATCAGAAGTGGTGGTGCTGCCTATCATTCCAATTTTAGGATGCAAAGGCAGGAGGAACTGTGCAGATTTGAGCACAGTCTGGTCCTAAGCATGTTCTAGGTAAACTAGAGTGGCACAGTGAGACTTTCATTCAGATAAACAAAAGCAACAACAAAAGACACACAAAAGTTGTGATGTTGAATAAAGTACGTAATTTAGAAAAAAGCAGCATTAGAAATTATGACATATTAACCTCAAGTTTTATTTATTTATTGATATTCAGGCTCAACCATAATTATCTGGTATTCAGCATTATTATGAGAGTGCCTTTTAGAAAATAATGAGAGTAGACAATATCACAAAAAATATCTATAAGGAAAGCTGAGAAATATTGTGTTGAACAGAAGCACTCCCAATATTGACAAAAGCAGGGTTGCCTTGAAAGACAACAGAAGTGTTGATACACAACCCCAAAGAGGAGTGTGTCAGACAAAATAAAGAGCAGCAGTATCAAATATCTCAGAGAAGTTAAATTAGATAACAGCCAGGGACATTTTAGCTATTCTAAAACTAGAAACTTTAGAAATGTCATCCATGGCTGGATGGTTGACATTGAGTGGATTGAAGTGAAAGTGGAATGTGTCTTAGAGGCATTAGCATTGCTCCTGGAGAAAGGTAGAATGTGTTGATTCCAGAAAATAATATAGGAGTTGAGAGCATGTGTTGTGTTACTCTTCCAGAGGAGAGGACTAGTTCCCAGCACCCACATCAGATAGCTCACACCCTACTTGTTACTCCACATCCAATGGGTCTGACATCTTTTTTGCATCTCTGTGGCACATGCTCACATAAGGACAAACACTGACAGGCATACATAATCTGCATATATTAGTTAATATATATAATTATAAAACATTTTCTTATTTTATTTTAGACATATGAATCTTTCGCCATCTTCATACGTGTCTGTGTACAACCTGCATGCCTGGTGCATAAGAGGTTGTAGAATAGATACCCTGGGATTGGTTATAAACAAGCATGTGTGTGCTAGGAATTGAACTCAGGTCCTGGGAAAGAGTAGTAAGTGCTCTGAAGGACAAAACAATCTCCCTGGGCCCCATTTTTCCAATAAAATATTACTATCACTCAAGATACAAGGAATTAGACAAATATAATACTTTAGCTTTTCATTTACATTTTTACTATTATATTGAGTCACATATTTATTAAATTACTTTTTAACTTTTTTGCATTTTTCTATACATCTTAACTTTGGCCATAGAATATAGTTAGAAATAACATATTTGAATGCATTAAATGTTGCATTTTTCTGGAGATGGCCTTTGATACATTACACATAGAAAAGAGTGGTCAAATGTGGAATTCAAGTTGGAGACTTTTCTACCTCTTAGGATTTGTGGACTGCATTAATGGAACCTAAATGCAGAATTCCCACAATACACCTGTGAAGTGCAAACTTAAAAGAGAGGCTTCCCTTTAATAAGAGCAATACAAGGATGAAGAAAACCGCAATGGGCAGTTTATTGTTCTATATGAATTTAATATAAAATGATCCACTGGTTTGTTTAAACAAAATTACACAAAAAAAACAAAGTTTCCTTTCAATTTGCCATGTGTGGAGCATTTTGTTGGCTACTGAAACAAATGTTCATTCCTAGTAGACAACATCATCCTTATGTGTCGCCACATTCTTATATTGCTTAGAACAGACTGTGAGGTTCCTGCTCTTCCCTTCTTCAAACAAACAGCAAACAAAGGAAAACATTCCTTTATTCGATTTACTATTTTATTTGTTGCTGATTTCATTCTAAGAAATGGTCTCAAGTATCTCAGACTGAGTTAAAACTCTTTATAGACAGGATGACTTCGAATTCCATATCCCTGCCTCACTTTTTAAATATTGGAATTTCAGGAGGTAAACTGTGTGTTAACTAACATCATAATGAGATGAGAAACATAATTAGGAAGATAAGCCAGGTTACTATATGTTTTAAAAGTATTTATAAATATATTGACTTATTGGTAAGTTCTTTCCCTTTCTGTGGTGTATCTGTGTATGTGTGTGTGTGTGTGTGTGTGTGTGTGTGTGTGTGTGTATGTATCTGTGTGTGTTGTGTGTGTATGTGCTTCTTGGATGTATAATACATTAGAAAACAGACATTTTACCAAAATTCACAACCATTGAGTAATACAGTGACTATACAAACAGGTTGTTATTTAAATTTGTTTGTTATTTTATTTAGTCTCATTCTTAGTTGTAAAATTAAGACTGAAGGTAACTTTGGGGTTTTGTTCACTTCTAAATAGATGTGTTTGTGATTATTAATTTTGAAAAAATACCTTGATGGAATTTATAAACACATGGAAACAAGTTTCTTATAAGGTCTGTGATCTAGATTAGTGAACTGAGATGGGAAAACTCACCCTAAATGTAGTCAGTACTATTCCATGTTCTGGAGTTCCAATTGAAGGAGACGGAGGTAAAATGAGAAGAGGGGAGAACAGACATGGGGAGGGCGGAGGAGGGAGAGGAAAATGGAGAGGAGAGTAAGTTTAGCATCAACATTCACAGCTCTTTCCTTCCAGAATGTGGGTGCAATGTGAATGTCTATCTTCTGGAGTCCTGTCTTCCCTGACCTGATGATGATCTGGACCCCTGAAGCTGTGTGCCGAACAAAAAGCTTCCTTCATTAAGCTACCTCCATCAAGCCTTTCCTCATAATAATCAGAGAAGTAAATAATACAAAACACTGATACCAGAAACTGGAGATGTTGTGACACTCCTGACTGTGAAGCTCTTTAGCCTTTGGAAACAGCTTGTCAGAGGAATGTGGACGATTATACAGCCGTGAGCTATAAAACTCAAAATGTCCTGCTGGTGAGTACTTAGAAGGCAAGAATGCTGGGAGAAACAGATAGGAGATGCCCAGTTTATGACGTTTCAATGGGGAATAAAGTTTCTAGCAATGCCTGGAGTAGAGGCCATTTTAGATGTTGTTCTGGAAAATAATGCTGTTGCATTTTGCCCATGTTCTGAAACTTTAGGTTGAATTTAAAGGAACATTCATCTGCCTAGTGGAAGAAATTTTAAGACAGAGTACCACTTAGACTTTATTGTACTTACTGTTCACTGGTCTCATGCAAATGAGGGAGAACAAAAAGTGGGCAGAGAGATAAAGCACAAAGGTTAAAAGTAAAAGCATATGAGCAAGTGAAGGGGTGTGTGGAAGACATATCATCTATAACTGACGAAAAGATTAGCATCATCAAGGAGAAGTCCAGCAGTCATCCTTAGAGAAGCAGATTAGATACCTGTAAGTACAAAGTCCATTGAGAGAGCCATGTAATGAAGTTACAAATTCCCCTATCAAGAAAGATCCTAAACGAAGAGTATCCTCCAAGAGGTTTTGACATCTCAAATATGTATGGATCAAATAAGTATGGATCAAGAGTTCTGATTTTATTCTGAACTGGCAGCATTTTCCTAATGGTACTTGTTTGGTGTACTTAAAGATAAAAGCTTGAGGAATACATAAAATTTTCCATTGTTTCTAGAGACCCTCTGAGGCTAGACACTGTGAAGGAGGGTTGGAGTGTCTGAAAAGAGTTCTCAAGAAGCCCCTGTATAAATCTCTGAAGAAAAAGCTCAAGTTGTAAAGGAGGCAACACTGTCTTAAGCACAGGACATCATGTACTGAGGACAGCTGAATGTAAAAAGTAGAACCAGAGGAATGGTGCATATGACATCTTTAGTAGAGCTGAGGGGCTTCGGCTCCCTAAGATATTTGGATTTCAGATAGTTATAACATGACTGCCAGATATCAGCCATGGAGGCTACTGTGATTCAATCTTGATCTGGATCAATCATCTATTATTTTGTTGCTGTGTTCCCCTTATAGCATGGGAATGCTTTTTCTGTATAATTATATTCTGAAAGTATGTAACTTCCTCTTGGTTTTATAGGAGCTGACAGTTAGAAGATTATTTTGATTTTGTAAAATATTTGAACTTCAAAAGTAAAACAAGCAGCAATGAAACTGCTTATGGGGGACTTTTCAAGTTGTACTGAATACTTATTATTTTATAGTAATTCCATGAGCCAATGAGAATAAGAGTTAGAAAGTTTGTTTAAAAACGATGTTTTTGGTTGTTAATAGAAGCACTTTGCTTTGTGTTATATTCCCCTGGATTTAAAGCATTTTGTCATAGAGGAAGTGTTGGTATAACTAAGAAAGTTCTAAATTGAAACATTTCACTTTAGGAAGCTCTCTAAAATTCATGGACTAATGAACAAATCTCAGGAATTCTCTGAAATTTACAAGATTAGCAAAGGCCTTCTCTCCCCAAAATTAATTGAACAGTTAAGAACTGTTACAACGAGAGAATCTATGACCCATCAAGTTGTCCCATCAGAGATCTACAAAGATGTATGTTTCATAAGTTATCACCCATGCTAGAATGGGCTTCTTAGGGATGAAAGTGCTTTTGAGTCTTCAGGCTCTTGTCTGGTAGGCACCAAATGAGTAAGCATTTGTTCACATCTCCCCAGGAAAAGTCAAACAACAGAAGAAAAACAGTACAAACACATGTGGATCAGAAAACTAACCAAACATACAAAAAAGTAAAATAAAAGCAAAAGCAAAAGCAAAAAGACAAAACAACCAAGCAACCAAACCACCACAACAAAAAACCATGTGAGTATCAGTTGGTCATTAAAGAAATAGAGTAAATTAAAAACCAAATCCTCAACTGAATGAAAATGAATTTGTAATTTGTCAGAAGCTTTGGAAAGCAACAAAAGGATTTTAAAAATTAGAAAATTCAGACAGACCTGATGGTGGTGGAAGGGGAAAGGGACCTTGAAGAAGGATATACAAGGATAGAAAATGTGACTTCTTTATTCATAATAATAATATAAAAAGAAAATTCAGACAGATGGATATCTTAATAGAGGAAGCCAATGTGGGGTTTGAAAAAGACTGGATGCTAGGGAACCTCCAAGAACTCACAGGATGACCCTGCCTAGGTCTCCAACAAATAGCAAAGGTGTTTCCTAAACAGGAATTCCCCCATGATCAAATGAATAACCACCCTAAGTACCAGCACAAAACTTACATTCAACAATGAATAGAGGTAGAGGCAGGGATACATTGAGTCATCAGAGGAAGGAGCCTCAGTTGAGGAAATGCCTTCATGAGATCAGCTGTAAGACATTTTCTCAATTAGGGATCAATGGGGGAGGGCCCAGCCCATGGTGGGTGGTGCCATCCCTGGGATGGTGTTCCTGTGTTCTTCTATAGGAAAGCAGGCTGAGCAAGCCAGGGGAAGCAAGCCAGTAAATAGCACCTTTTTGTGGTCTCTGCATCAGCTTCTGACTTCAGGATCCTGCCCTGCTTGAATTCCTGTCCTGACTTTCTTCAGTGATGAACAGTATTATGGAAGTGTAAGCCAAATAATTCCTTTCCTCCCCAACTTGTATTTTGGTCAAGGTGTTTTGTCCCAGCATTAGAAACAATAACTAAGACAGAAATTGGTATCAGCAGAGTGGGGAATTGCTGTGACAGACCTGACCATGTTTTGGGGATGATTTTAGAAAGGCTTCAGAACTTTGGGCTAGAAGAGCCATTGAGTGTTGAGAGACCTCAATGGGATATTTTGTTTTATTTTTTGAATCTGGAAGATAAGATCATTGAGAGAAGTGCAGAACATGGAGGCCTGGCTTGCAGAGTTTCAGGGGCAAGTTAAAAGACTCTATTGGGCCATTTGTTATTTTAAATTAAGATCCTATAGTTCTAGTTAGCTGGGGCTGAAGAGCCATTTGTGATTAACCAGACCGAGAAATACTGAAGTGAAACCTTTATCTTACTGGACAATGGATGCTGGTCAGCTGGAGCTAAGCAATTAGTGGTGATTAAGAAGAGAACAGCATCATTGAGATAAAAACTGGGCAGTGTTTTCTGAGAGCAGAGAGATGCTGTGTTCCAGAGGCAGCCATGGTAATATGTAATCATCACCCAGCTGATACTGGTCTTGAAGGCATGAAGGGGTCATGAAGAGCATCTGAGGCTTAGCACTGTGAGAGGCCATTGATGAAGGAGGAGTCTCAGTGGAAGTTGAAGGCCCAGGACTAAAGGGTCATGCAAAGAAGTTGACTTGGCACCATGAGGAGAGCCTATGGGAGGCTACTGGTGAAAGTCCAACCCAGTTGCACCAAAGGACACTAGCATTTTTGAGATGCCAGTACATGGGATGATCACCAAGAACAGCAGCAGCAATGGATTGGAGTTACTGGAGCCTAGAAGACAAGCTGTATGTCCTGCTGAGGGCCCCAAACCCCTTGGAGGAGTCTACAAGATTGTAAGTCTCAGTTAATAACTAATAAAATATACTTTTGTTTTGCTTTGATTTGATTGTGAAAGTGCCCTGATTTTTTTCCTCATAAGAATATATTTTACTGGAGCTCCCAGTTGAGTGACTAAATTTTAAAAGACTATGGATTTTAAGAGACAAATTATTTTTAAGGGACTAAATTTTTAATGTGCTTTAAAAGGAAGGTTAGCCTAATAGTGATGTTAGTGTGTTTATTTGAGAAGGGGTCAGTTGTATTGTTTGGTTTTAGGAAGAACTTGGCACAAACTAGAGTCTTCAGGAAGGAGCCTGGGCTGAAGAAATGCCTCCTGTGAGGCATTTTCTCAATTAGTGATCAATGTGGAAGGACACAGCCCATAATAGTAGGTGGTACCATCCTTCACTGCTTGTTCTGGGTGCTATTGGAAAGTAGGCTGAGCAAGCCAGTAAGCAGCACTTCTCCATGACCTCTGCATCAGCTCCTGCCTTCCAGGATCCTGTCCTGTTGGAGTTCCTGTTCTGACTTCCTTCTGCAATAAACAGTCATGCTGAAGGGTAAGTCAAGGAAACCCTTTCTTGCTTTTTAGGCCATGGTGTTTTGCCGAAGCAATAGAAACCCTACCTAAGACATTGATATGTGTATGTGACAATGTCATGTGATTTTGGGCTCTACAGTGCTTTCCTCTCTGTGAGTTTAAAAAAAAAATAACTCTCCCATTAGGGGTAACAGGCATCACCGCTGTCATGGTTTGACCCTTAAATGTCCACCCTTCCCCGCTTCATATGCTTGAACGCTTGATTTTTGCTGGTGGTACTGTTTTGTAAAATTGTCTTGACTTTAGAAGATCGAGTACAAGTGGTGTAAATGATTCAGAGTCATTGGGAGTACAAGATTTTAGTTTCACCTATTTTTGGTTTCAAGGTGTGTTCTGAAGGTACTATCCATTGTTGTGTGAAGAGCAGAGCCATAGATTTTTGTAACCACAGCAGCTGCTTCTCCTGTTTCTGGGGCTCCCCTGACAAGGTGGATTACAATCCTTCTGAAACTATGAGCCACAATTAATTTCTTCACCTTTATGTTATTCTTTTAGGCATTTGGTTATTACAATATACTAAATAACTAGTACAGAAAATGACATTAGGCTTGAATCTTGTTTCTGGATGATAGACATGAAGCTTTTAATATTTGCCTTTCTGGGTTTTGATTTTTACCAATTGTTTCTTGTTATCTTTAATCTGTTCTTTTAGGATAATTCTTACTCTAGGCCAGTATACACTTGGGAATATGCGACTTGGGTTTTATTTTAAAGGCCTCATAGTAAAGGTTTTGCCTTGAGTCTCAGAAGAGACTGTGATATTAGGACTTTCAAAAAGTGTTGAAACTTTTAGGAACAGAGTCCTCTTGAACTCTGACTGAATCCGTTCTGCCTTATGAAATGGCTATGTGTCCTTAGGGTTCAGGGATACAATGCTGTTGCGTCTGAAATTCTTCCCAGAGGCTCACAGGTAGAATACATTTTCTCAGCTGGTGGCATTATTTGGAGAAGCAGTGGAAACTACAATCTGAAGCTGGGCTGGGGAATGAACAACATTTTTTGCACATTATACTTGCTACTAGTTTTTGTCTTCATTCTCTGTATGTTGACTGTTATCACTGTTATTTCATATTTGCCATTAATTATTACTGCCATGGATAAGGCCACTTTCTATTATGCCTTCCTTGCTATAATGGGGTAAATCCCTCTAATACTATGATCTACACATAAATACTCATAGCAATAAGAGAGTAACTTATGCACCTCATTATCATATTCAGCTGCTATTGTTTGTATTAATAGAGTTCTAATTGAAGTAATTTGAATTGAATACTCTTTCAAATATTATTTTTTATAATTTTCTGAATTTCCCTATTATTACTATTTCACCAGCCATCTTTTTTTTTTCAAATTCTTTGTTAGTATCTACCTTATCAGCTGTCAAATGTTGTAATGCTTTAGAGTCAATTCCTAGAATTTTTAACCTACCTACATTCATCTGAAAAAGAATGTCACTGTATTTTCTAACTACAGCTAGTGAATATTCACTGACAGATTTTAAGTCTATTACTAAACTTCAGATTTCTCTGGTAAACCTTATATTTAAAAATCTTTAATATATTTAAATATATAATTTCCTGAAGTTCTTGGCTCCGTCAAAACGATCTTTCTCTGATTACTTTCATTATACAGTTAACTCCATATTTTCAGTTTCTGAAGTAAAATACTTTGTTTCTTTTCTATTGTTCAATAACTCATTAGTAAATTCACATAGACCTTCTATTTTAAATCATAGATACAATCTGTCCACTTTTCATAATATCAACAGGCTCCTGCACTTGTTGATGCTACGAACATTTCCAATCCCTCCCTTTTCTCTTCTCCCTCTTTCTCTTCTTCAGCTCTCCTAAAGCACATGTTTCCAACCATAAGTCAATTCATGCCAGCATGCTAAACAAAATCATCCAAAGGCTACACACCTCTATTAGAGTTCTTAGCATGGTTCTGGACCCTGTGTGAGCTGCTACCTTTTCAGCTACTGTCTTCTATCGTCTAAGCATGACCTTGTTTCTTTGTGACTTTCCAGAATTCTCTTTGCATCTCTATCATTTTTATATACCATGTCTATTCTTGGCATAGGACATCTACTATTTTGTTTTTCATTTGTAATGTTTCTCCTCTAGAAGTGTATATTGATTTCTATTTTAATTCTTTTTATCCTGTCTTCTCATGAGATATGAGAATATTTTCTAAAATATTAATACTTTATTTACTAAATTTAAATATTAAATTTATGCTTTCTGATTCTGTTATTCTATGACATTTTGTTCATATGCCCCCTGACATATTATGTATTTATTTCCACCCCTTATATAAAGTTTATAAAGATGTATAAAACTTTATAATCCTGATGCCCATACCAGTCCATAACATCTGCAAGACAGAGGCTAACATTATAACTTCCTTATTGATTTTTTTTTCCTTCTTTACTTTGTATTTATCAAAAAAAATCAATAAAAAGAATTTAAAATGCGGAAGAGTTAACAATAAATATACAGAGGATAAGAATCATAAGCATGGCTTATCAAGGGTGGAAATGCAAATAAGATTGCTACACATATATTTACTTTGTGTTCAGCTTTCCCTCTGAATTTTTTTTTCCATCCCTGTATATCCTTATTCAAGATCCCTTCCCCCTCCCAACACATCTGGTCATTTTTCTTCTCTGCAACTCCCCATCCCCTCCCTGGGCAGGGAGCAGACAGTCCTATGGTTCCACTGACCCAATAATGCTTGGATCAGTCTTCACTCCTGGCCAAATCCAGTTTTGTCCCCCCTCCCTCAAGAGTGAGTCAGGTGTTCCTATAGTTGGAGTGGGGTCCGAAGGGTCAGTCCAGGGTGTTTCTGATCCCAAGCTGTTCAGTGGTTGTGGTTTGCCACTTGGGCATGTTTGGCTTTTTTTCTTGTTTGTTTGTTTAGAGACCACTAGTGAGTACATCCCCTGTTTATCTCTCTGAGTTTGTGATACTTCACCCAGGAGGATATTCACCAAATCCATCCATTTGCCTGCAAATTTTAGGATATCATTTTTTCTTACTGCTGAGTAGTATTCCATTGTGTAGATGTACCACAGTTTGTTAACCCATTCTTCAGTTGAGGGACATCTAGGTTGTTTCCAGGATCTTGCTATTACAAATAATGCTGCTATGAACATAGTTGAGCTAATACCTTTGGAGTGTGAATGTGCCTCTTTAGGGTATACACCCAGAAGTGGTATTTCTGGGTCCTTGGGGAGATTGATTCTCAATTTTCTGAGAAACCTTCGTATTGCATTCCAAAGTGGCTGAACAAGCTTACACTCCCACCAACAATGGAGGAGTGTTCCCCTTGCTCCGCATCCTCTCCAGCATAGGCTGTCATCTGTGCCTTTTATCTTAGACAATCTAACAGGTGTTAGGTGGTATCTCAAAGTTGTTTTGATTTGCATTTCTCTGATGGCTAAAGATGAAGAGCACTTTTCCAGGTGCCTTTCAGCCATTCATAGGTCCTCTGCTGAGAATTCCCTTTTTAGATCTGAGCCCCATTTTTTGATAGGGTTATTCAAGATTTTGGGCTCTGAATTCTTGAGCTCTTTATATACCTTAGAGATCAGTCCTCTATCACTTGTAGGGTTGGTGAAAATCTTTTCCCATTCTGTAGGCTGGAGTTTTGTCCTATTGACAGTGTCTTGGCTTTGCAGAAGCTTCCCAGCTTCAGGAGATCCCACTAATTGATTGTTGGTCTTAGTGACTGTGCCACAGGTGTTATATTTAGGAAGTGGTGGCCTGTGCCAATTTGTAGAAGTGTATTTCCCACTTTCTTTTCTATCAAGTTCAAAGTGGTTGGGGTTAAGTTGAGGTCTTTGATCCACTTGGATTTGAGTTTTGTGCAGGGTGACAGGCTCAGATCTATTTGCATTTTTCTACACACTTCCTTCCAGTTATGCCAACACCATTTGT
>PVIH01018818.1:0-37296 GCA_004025045.1 Sigmodon hispidus
CCCCCTCCCAGGCTGGGATATAGGCGCTGAGGCCTCTTGCCCCCTCCTGACCTCTGGGCGGGGTCCGAATCCACCTTCAGAGACCCCTGTAGTTGGTTAACTCAGTTCGAGGTCCTGGCGGGGTTTCCCTCAGCAGAAGATGTGGATGTGGTCAGGGACAGAGTCCACCTGCCCCTGCTCCAGAGAGCGCCGGAACTCTGCAGCCAGCACTGGGTCCTGGGAGCTCAGAAGTGGAATGTGAATCTCAGAAGGCTCATAGTGTCTCCAAGGCTGAATGCAGGCCATGGTTGATTTTATCTGACAACTTGGTTTGACCACAGTTTTGAAATACTTGATCAAACACCACTTTAAATATTGCCATGAAGCAATCTTTATCTATGCAACATGCTCTCTTTATCTATGCAACATGCAAGAAATCAGTTCGCCTTTTAAATATGAGTGCACATTATCCAATCAGTGCAAAACCTAGAGACTGAGATCTCTTCAGAGAGACCCTGCCAACATACTTTCTTCCTCTGACATGAATGGCTACTTCAGCTTTCCCTACTCTTAGTCCAACCGACTGGTTTGTAAATTTCAGACTTGCTAGCTGAACAATTATAAACAAATCTCTACATCTATCTCTTATTTATAGATCTACTTTTACCTATTTCTAATTTTAGGTAGACCAGTAGTAACAGATCTAGCAATAAACACACACACACACACACACACACACACACACACACACACACACTCCTTTCTCTTTCTCTGGAGGGCTTTATTACACAACCCACTTAAATACATTAAAACATTGACTAAGAAGATCATAATATCCTCAGCTTGACTAAATTTCACTTATTATTTTTTTCTTTCAAACTCTAGTACCCTGACCTCCCTCCATTTTCTTGCAGGATCAGCTTTAGAAAATTAGTAATTATAAAGTTTTTGAGATGGCCTTTTAACAGTGTTTTCAGCTTTCTCCCTGAATGTCAACCCCAAGGGGAATAGCTACCCTTCCTCCCAGTTTCTGTGGGAGGGCTGGAGCCTAACTTTTTTGCTTCTAGTCACAAAGCTACCGCCTACTGCAAAGAAAGCATGCTTTCACTTTAAATAAACTGTTAGACAAACAAGACTGCCTGTGCTTTCTCCCTCACCCCAGCCCTTAAGCCATTCTCCTTCCCTCTGCTTTAGTGGAGTGGATCAGTGTGTCTGGTGTCTGGCTTTTTCCCCCTCTGCAGTAACCTTGAGAAAATACTTCCTTGTCTGCTCGCCTCTACCTAGGGTGATTCTGGCTTTGCCAGTATTGAGAAGTTCCTTTTTCTTGAGTTTAATATTGGACTTGTGACTAGTTGGCTAGAATCTGCAAACAATGAAATTTCTATGATATATTTAGATGTCTTTAATTATTCAAAAATAGTGTACCTGCCTGAAAATGAAGGTGAACTTTCTTATTATAAAAAGAAAATGTAAAAGGAACAGGACAATCAGATGTAGACAATATATAGCAGGGGTTAGGGTGATTTTTTCAGTCTATGGTGGGTTGGAGCCAGGCTGAAGACCATATGCATTGACCAGCATGCCTCTCTCTTGGCTCCACCTTGCTCTCTTTACCTGGTTATGGTTTAGTATTTCCTCCTCCTCCTCCTCTTCCTCCTCTTCTTCCTCCTCCTTTTCCTCCTTCTTTTTCTTCTTCTTCTTCATTCTCTTATTCCAGTGGTCAAAGCTTCCTAGACTGTTCGTGTGAATAAGGATTAAAACCACATGCTACAACCAGGCATCCAAAACCTAAAAGAGATTTTCTGTTTCTATTTTTCAGAAACAAGAGAGTTCTAGGAAGTGAAGCTAAAATGTCATTCTAACATTGGAAGGTACTGTGTTACTTGTGAGTGCTTGTAAGTGCCTAGGGGTGGTTTCTTCAGATTTTTTTAACCCTTGGAATGAATATTGAAAGCTTTTCTCTTTTAAGGACCACAGGTGGGATTTCTAGGCCATCAAACCAGAACCTTCCATGCATTCTGTGATAGTGAGATGCAGCTATATTCTAAGCTGCCACTCCATGTTCTCTCCTGATATTAATCCTTCTGTGGAGACCACTGACTGGGTCAGGAGTTGGACAGTCAATTTTCTTTGACATTTTGAAACTGTGCTAGAGGGCATCATTTCTGAAGGTCAGGTACAGCCCTTTGATACAGAGTTGAGTTCCTGTAGCATACACAGGACTTTTGGGAGTTTGTTCTTGTGGTTAGAAGCATCCACTTGGCTGTGAGGGGCTCATACTCTCAGCATTTATAATTCTAGCACAATATACTTAATGGCTGAGTATAAGACTCAGAGCCTGTGTATTTATGTGTTCGCCAAATATGTTTGACACATTTGATATAAACAAGCATTTTTTTTTGATGCTAGAGATTCAGAAGCAATAAGACATTTTCTCAGCCTTAATGAACAGAGTAAAAGATTGAAGAAAAAGAGATGGGAAAATGGCTTAGCCAGTAAGGGTGTTCGCTTTGCATGCTTGAGAACCTGAGGTCATATCCTCAGCTCCCTGGTTAAAAAGTGATACATGGCCATGCATGCCTTTAACCTCACTGCTGTAGTAGAGATCATCAGAGATAGGAGCACCTCTGTGGATTGCTAGCCACGAGCCTAACTCCAGGTTCAATGTGAGACCATCTCAAGGGGAAAACCTGAGAGTGATTAAGCAGAACTGCTGATGATCTTTTCTGGCTTTGTGTGCCCAGAATACAAATACAAATACACACACAAATGTAAGGAAAGATTTTGATAAAAAAAGAAACACAGTTACAAGCTAACAATCTTTTTAGAAGTCTGTACTCTTGTAAAGATAAATTTTCAGCGATTATTTCTTTAATTTCAGGAATATTTAGGAATGATATACCAGGCATTTTGTGGTCAACATAAAATGGATTTATTTACTTATAGAATTTTCCAGTGGGAACAAAACACAGACTTCCATGAAAGATCAATATGACTTTAACTTCTGATCAGTTAGAAAATGTGGATCCTGTCAGGCAAGGGCACACTCCTGGGCCAAAACCAGGACACAGTCTTTGGATTCTGAATGTCTAGAAATAGAATCAGGATATAGCAATTGTATCACATGTCTTAAACATCTACTTTCTGTATTTCAAATGTTGCAGTTAACTTTTAAGCAACTCTCTCTCTCCAGCACTTATGTTTCTTCCTTTAAAGCCCTTCATTTTTAAATTCTTACAAGGAATAATTCATCATTATTCTGAAACCCACAAGCTTGCTCATTGTTTATTTACATCTCCCCACACTCAAAGAGCTTCCAAGAAGCTTTTAAAAGAAGAACCATGGATGTAAGTAGGCTATTAAAACCTAGATTGAAACGTTAAGACCACTAGAGAAAAAAGAAAGAAATTCTAGACTAACTTAAAAACTAAATTCAACTCAGAGAGTTCTTTCAGTGATTTAGGAGACTATACATAAAGGAGATGTTTTGTCTGTTTTTGACTCATAGAAATAAACATATTGATTATGTCAATTACTTATAAAGCTTTGATAGTAGGCATATGTAATATTCCACAGCTGCCTAATTTTCTCTTCTTGTTGCTTCTTATATTACTTATTCCCTTGTAATTATAGTCCCAGCTTATAGTCTATAGATTGATTTTAATGAGTAATATTTAACTATGTAAAATAATAAAAACTGAATATTTCTACACTAATCATTCATGATGAGTAATAAAATTTTGTCCCTAATAATAATTGAGCAACTTCTACTTTGTATTGTAGGTAATGCTTTTCTATTTAATTTGGTTGCTTTTGTTTCAATAATTTATTATTCATTCAGTTTGTCAGTTAAAAAGAAATTTTCTAGAATTATTATCTCTTGAGTGGCAGTTACACTTATTTCAAAGTCTCCCACATATTCACAAAAAGGTGAAGGTCTTGTGTCTCTCTTTTCTTCTCTCTTGACTCTCTCCTGTCTTAGTTCTAATGTTGGCTGTGATTCTGTTTATTTCTCTGCCTGAAAAAATTATTTGCATTAATTTAAATCTCTTTTGTCTGTTTTATTAACCTCATATCTTTATGCTTTTGCAGCTTAAGTTAACTTATAGTATGTATTTAAGGTAGTATTGGGTTTCAGTCCTAACACTACCTGACTATACTCGTATCTGATGATGACATCAATGACTCAAGTTAGTGTCAGGAGATGGAGGTTAATGTTCTGCCCTAAGAATTCTGCCCTTAATAGTGGCTTTATTTCAAACACTGTCCTCAATTTGTATGCCCAGGCCAGCTATAATACCAACTAGCTATCAATATACAGGTTCCTATGAACATTCAATTTCATTGATTTCCAAGAATAACATTACATTAATTTCTGAAGCATGTTATAATTATGATTAAGTTTTTGTATGAAGTACACTTGGTCCATAGACATGTGGAAGCATATTATAGTTGTGCTTAAGTTTTATTATGAATTATCAATAGACCATATGGCCTATAAAGAGGGTAGACACTCTCTGTTGTCTCCCTAGAAGTGAGCATGGCATGCTCCAGGTATAATAATGCGTTAAATAATTCCTAACTTATGTTACTGTAACAAATGCTTTAAACAATTAACTTACAAATGAAAAAGGTTTATTTGAGTTCTTAGTTGTGGAGGGTCCAGTACATGATTAGACAATGCTCTTTGTTTGAGGCCTGCAAAAAGGCCAATTTGTTGTGGTGTGAGTGTGTTTTTAAAACTCATCTTATGGACAGGAAGTTAAAGAAAGCAAGAAGCAGGGTTAGGATCCAAAAATTTGGCTGTCTTGGAATTCTCTCTGTAGACTAGGCTGGCTTTGAACTTATTTTTAATGATGTTTATATGTTTGTGAGTATGTATACTGAATAGAGTGTCTAGATAATCCAGAAGGCAACAGATTCCATGGAACTATAAGTACAGGCCATTGTGAGAAGCCAGTAGGTGTACCAGAGGCTGAACTTCATTCCTCTGCTAGAGCAGTAGATGCTGGTAACTGCTGAGCCACCTCTCCGGCCCCTTGTTCACTAATTTTTAATTTTTTTTTCTGAAGCCAGACTGGCACAAAGTTCTGACATTTTAATGGGGTTGGTCTCCTTTGGTGCCCAACTTCTATGTCAAGGTGGAACTCTGTTGTGATGATATGTTATATATTTAATAAAAACTGGAATATCAAGAGATGAACCCACAGTCAAGCCAGGCAGAGGTAGCACACACCATTAGTTCCATCACTTTGGAGCATAGATCGTTCTGCATCCCCAGGAATTCAGGGGATAACGGAGCAGTGGTAACTCTCACCCTTAATCCCAGCACTGAGAAAACCAAGAGTGGTGACCTAAACCTTTAATCCCATAACTCCAGAGACAGAGATCTTTCTGTGTTTCTGTGAGTTCAAGGCTAACTACTCAATACAGTAGCTCATGCCTTTAATCTTAACCTGGATGGGATACAGCTGGGTAAAGGAGGTATTTAAGGCAGGCTTAGGACAACAGCAGACATTAGAACCTCTCAGGAGTGAGGCTGAGGAAGATGGAAGTTAGCTGGGTGAGATTTGACTGTGGTGTTTCTCTCTTTGATATTTCAACCTTTCCCCAATATCTGGCTCTGAGTTTCTTTTAATACAACTAGAATTCGTGCTACACTTGGCAGCCAGAACTGTTACACAGGAAACTCTGTCTCAAAGAACAAAAGAAAACAATACCAACAAAAACAAACAACAAAAAAATCAAAAAGGTTGGAAAGATGGCTCTGTCCTCTTATATTCTAGGTTTTATTAAATATATTACATATTACCACACTCTGTTTTTAGCCTACAATGAGTGACTTCATTGCTATAAAACCCAGACTCCCATCACCTAATAAATTATAAAAATTTTACAGCTTTGTACTAGGAGTTGGAAGTAAGGACCATAAATATTTACTTATTGCATCACAGATAATACATTTTGAATGTGTAAGATTCATAAAGATACTGTTTACGTTTACAAAAATTTACATAGCTTTATTTTATATGTATAGGTGCTTTGCCTACATGTTTATCTGTACTTCATGTGTGTTCGGTGCCTATGGAGTCCCAAAAAGGTCTTCTGATTCCCTGGAACTGGAGTGACAGATAGTTGTGAACTGCCACATGGTTGCTTGGTGTTGGACCAAGGTCCTCTGCAAGAGCAGCCATGACTCTCAAATACCAAGCCATCTATTTCTCCAGCTCCAAATAGAATGAGGAAATCTAGAGAATCTAGTCCTTGTAGATTGGGGCATAAGTGTTTTTCAAGAACATGGAATGATTCTACAAGTTGTTGAGTATGCATATCAACATAATCATTCTGGGAAAACATCTGATGATTCCTAGTAAACTCGAGCATTCACAAAGCTTTCATCCAGCAAATTTATTTCTAGGTAAATATCTGATAAAAAATGTTCACAGTCAGAAAAAATTATAAAACTTTTTTCTATGCTACGCATTCATAGAAGAGAATACTGGGATTTCTGCTATCCTTACAGGGTTCCTAACTCATTGTTTTTTGAGCCAATGTGTAATACTGAGAATTGTTAAGAACTATAAAGTTATAAAACGTATATTTCCCTAGAAATGCTTATGAACATAATCTTAAAGAAAGTAGCTTATTATTGTTTTGTTAATGTTGACCAGTTGAAAATTTAGTAATAAATTCTTTTCAGTATTTCTTATTGCATAAAGATAGATTTGTTCTTAAGTTTGAAACCTATCAAATAGTAAGCTAATTTACTATGTTTTAGATAAAACAATTTTTAATGTATATGAGTGTATGAGTTAGCATAAATTTTGCATGTATACCCTTGTGTCTGGTGCCCACAGATGACAGAAGAGAACATTGGATCTCCTGGGTTTAGAGTTCCTGATGGTTGTGAGTTACCATGTGGGTTCTGGAAACTGAACCCAGATCTTCTGGAAAACCAGACAGTGCTTTTAACTGTTAAACTATATATCTAGTTTCTGCTTTACTAGATAATAGATAAGATAGATATGTGTTCTTTTTATATTTGTATGGAAGTCATGGTTTTGTCTATAAAAATGTATCATTTACCAGCCCAAAAATCAAACACCATAGTATTCCTAGAGGTGCTATTTGTAGTACTCAGGGGGAAGATAGGGTTAGTGATGGGTCTGCAACTGTTTTTATCTTCCTTGAGGACATCTTGGGACCTTCTTTAAACATACTGATGAAATTTACTTGCTGAAAGATAAATGAAGGTCTTCTGGGCCTGCTATATCTTGATTTTTTTTACCTAAGAAATTATTTAATGTGCTATACTGAGCCTGTTGGGGTTGTGTATTGTAAATAAAGCTTTAGCAAGGATGGGCAGAGGAGGGGAGTTATTGCTTTCTTCCTCTGAACTGCATTCAGCACACACACACACACACACACACACACACACACACACAAACACACGATTACACTTTGCCAAAACATAAAAATGTAAATAAAACCATTCTTCTGCAAACAACAAGGTGACCTCTGAGGCTTCATCTAGAAGGCAAGAGGTAATGATGGCTGTAGATGTCAGAGCCTTCCACAGAGCCTCTACTGGTTTTTCTCCTCATCGACTCTCCTCTCAGGCTCTGAGGGGTGTAACTTTGTGGCTGTGGTGTATTTGACTAACAATCCACGACTGATGAATGTGTATGTAGTTTATAGCCCTTTCAAGCTAGAGGTTGACCAGCAAATATTGATAATATAATTTATTATACTTTAGACAGACAATCTTATACATAATTTAGTAATTGTATTTAGACATTTCTTTCTTGAATATAAGAGTATAAGAAAATATAGTCTTATTCCTAATTGTGTTTTAAATGAACTTTCATTTTCTTTATGACTTCCTCACTAACAAGGAAAGGGGAATAACATATAAAAATGGATTTTATGAATATGGAAATCACATACTCCCTTGAATGCTTTATATGTTGTTTAGATTTTGCCATTTTAGATACTTCATGTAACGATATTTAATATAAAAGTCAACTAGTCAATTAATAGTCTTGTATTTAAAATTTCTCAACTATCTGAACAAAAAAGTTGAAGAATTTTTAAAGATGATTATGGTTATGACTCATGTGAATTCTTTTCTATTAGAAAGATTTTTTGTTATAAGTTTCCCTGATTCTCTTCCTCATACCAAATATATTCACTGTAATGGGATTTGATGCAATCCATGGTGATTACTTAGAGGAAGGATGTGATGAAATACAAGATGCAGTTACTCTTCAGACTCAAAACAAAATGAAGCTGAGGCCAGTTTGCATTGGTTTCCTTCCAGTGTTATTGGTGGTCACATCGTGGACTCTGAACTCTTGTCCTGTCCTTACAGGCTCTGGAGGATTTTCCAAATGCACACTTAGAAAAACTGGTCAGAGGAGTTCCAGTTCCCAGTGTGCCTGAATATCTGAGAACTGATGGACAGCAACAGAAAATGCAGCATATGATAGTAGCAGCCCAAGGAAGAGAGACAGATCAGAATAGTTGAAAAATGATTGACAGTTTCCCACAATTAATGGAATGAGACATCATAGATCCAAGAGGCTTAGAGGACACTTTTTGGATCAAAGAGATACACACAGATATGCATTTTCAAACTTCAAAAGTATCCAAGATTAAAAAAAAACAAACTTCAAATAAATCAGAGAAAAGAATAAGATCTTGTTTATTGAGAAACAAAAAAATTATATGTAGCTTTTAAAAAATAGATGTAAGAAAAGGGTAGAGGAAACTATTTCCAGTTCTGAGGGATAAAGCAACAACACAGAATTTTGTATCTAGGAAATTATCTTGAAAGTGGAGAAGTGCTTTCTCAGAGAAGCAACTGAAGAAGGCTGTTGGTGCCCATCAGCCTACTTTATAAGAAATGTGAAAGAAGCTTTTCAGTGAAAGTAAGATGGACCAAAAGCTCAGGTCTGTACAAAGAAAGAAAGCACAGGAGAAATGAGTGAAGATAGAATAAACACTTCCAATTGATCTGTCAAACAGCTTGCTAAAAAATATAGTAGCCCCAAATATTTGATTATGCTTAGTCAATTTGTTTGATTAGATATCATCCATAAATATAAATATATAAATACATATGTATATAGAAATTCAGAGAATGATGGCCATAAAATGAGAGTGTACAGTGAGAAGGAAGCTTATTTTGCTATTCTGAGGAATTAATAGTTCAATTTGAAATCAGGAAATGAAATATGACTCATATGCTGAGAAAAGAGAGAGACTAGATTATAAAAGAACTCTTTTAAAGCCACAGGGACACAGAGATTGGGAGACAAATTATGAACAAAAGAATAGCAACAGCAACAGATAGAGAAGAGTTGCAAAGAGAATGGGTCAAAAGCCTGCTGTAGAAATAATTACTTTGGACAGCATTGGTCTAAATTCATGAATTGAAAGGGCCAATAATAGGTCAGAAAATAAGGTTCTATTCTATGCTGTTTGAAAACAGGATGCTCGGGGTGTTAAACAACTCTGAATGATACTAAAGTATGTACTAAATATACTATATGTCTATATATGTATGCATGTAGATTTCATTATATTATAGCATATATGGGCATATACTCTGTGTGTGTCCTAGTTTGACTTGCTTTTTTTTTTCTTTTATTGAAAATTGAATTAGTTTTCTCACATAATGTTTTTTATTGTTCTCCACCCTCTACTCATCCTAGCTGATCTCCTGTCCAGATCCCCTCTCTTTCTGTCTCTCATTAAAAAGACAAATCAGCTTCTACAGGAATATAATAAATATAATTATTAGTATAATTAATTATAATATACGACAAAAGCAAAGCTAACACATCAGAATTGAGCAAAACAAATAAACAGAAGGAATAAAGCCAAGAGAAGACACAAGAAACAGAGACACACTTTGGAAACTTTTGCATACTCTGCAATTCCATAAAAACATTAAACCGGGAGCCAAAATTTATATGTAAAGGACCCTTAGGATGAAAAAAAATAATAACTAGAAAAAGAAAAGAAAGCCTTAATACATTATTATGAGACAAGAAACCTCCAAAGATACCATTAATTGGCATCTACAACTGGCATGTTGTAATAATAAGTTTTTGGTCCATACTTTCAGATCTAGCTCTGATTTGGACCCACTCCCAATGCCACTGCTGCTTAGGACCAAATAATCACACAAAGGCTTATATTAATTTTACACGGATTGACCTAGGGCCCAGTCATATAGCTTGCTAACTCCTTCATCTTAACTCAACCCATGATTCTTATCTTGTCCAGCCATGCAGCTCGGTACCTTTTCTCAGCAGCATTTCAACTTCTTTCCTCTGTGTCTCCTGGTATCTCTCTGGTGTCTCTGCTCTGCTCTTCCTCTTCCGAGTTTTCCCAGTCTGGTAGTCCCATCCACACTCCCTGTCTGCCTTCAGCTAAATATCCTTTTTATTAAACCAGTAGGTGGGACAATTATTTACAATGTAAGAACATAATCCCACTACAGCCTACACTTAAGAGTAGTCTCTCCCCCCCACCCCCTAGTTAGACTGTCATGGAGAAAATTAAATTCTCATATGCAAGTGGTTATCAATTTGAGATAGCTTCAGGGTTAGACATAAAACATGTGTTTACTTGCCCTTTATGCTCTAGGAGCCCATCTGGTATAGACCCATGAAGATTTTGTGCATGGTGCTTCAATCTCAGTGACTTTACATTGATCCTCTTGATTTAGAGGGTCTTGTTTTCTTAGTGCCTTTTGTATCTTCTGGTTGATAACTCTTTCTGCACCCTCTTCCACAGGAGTCCCTACACCTGTGGATTCTGTTGCTTTCCATTGAGGGTTGAGTTGTTGAGGGTTCCAACTCGTTCGCTGGCTTCATTATGTTTTACTATAAGTTTCTGCATTCATTTGCACCTGCTGGAGGAAGAAGCTTCTCTAGTGATGGATGAGCAAGACACTGATCTATGAGTATAGAAGAATGCTACTAAGAGTCATTTTACTGGTACATTTTTGTGGTTGTTTGTATGTTTCTAAAACAGTAGTAATTGCTTTTCTCCTAGGTCCTTGGGTTACCTAATCTCAGGTTCTTGGTCACTTAAGCAGTGATGTACATAGGTTTCATCTTATGGAGTATACCTGAAGTCAGATATTAGTTGGTGACTCTCAAATGAGAATATAGTTTTCTTTAAGAGAGTCTAACTACATGCCCAGACATAGATGGTCAATCAGTGGTGTCTTTGGAGGTTCCTTGTTTCATAATGTTGCCTTAAGGATTCTTTTTTTTAAATTTTATTTATCATTTATTTTCATGTATATTTTTTCTTTTCATCCTACATGTCCTTCACATATATATTATGGCTCACAGTTTAGTGCTTCTATAGGATTCCTGAGTACACAGATGAATAGGTCTCTGTTTCTTGACAGAACACACAAAGATTTGTGGATGGCTTTGTGTTTATGCTTCTTTTTTAGTAGTGTACAGAATAACATCTTGTACCAAAGAGTTAGAATATAGGGAGTAAAGGCTCTGTGGAGACACCAAATCAATTTCTCCATGTTCAATGTGCTGTATAGGCATTGTTTTCGGCAATTGAGCCTTGTCTTCAGTTTGTGGAGAGAAACCTATACTGTAGTCTTGGCAATAGCCTGGATTACTTTGGGATTCCAATGGGACCCCTTTGATCAACAACTCAATTAGATGACCCAATATCAGTATTAGAAGCTTCATTTGGTGACAAGAGGGGCCAGTTGGGGCTCTGTTTCCTCAAATATTTGACTGTTTAGATTACAGTATAAATGGTATATACAGCAAGGAACATGGTTGAGCAAGTTTCCTTGTGATAGGATGAAGCATCCTTTGGATATATATGCCCATCAAATGGACCTTATCTTTAGTTATCTCTTCACGTATTCACTCTTTTGTCTTTTCTTTCTTCTGATCTCTACTTGATCCTCTCATTCCAACCTTTTCTTCCCATTCATTCATAACTATTTATTATATTTCCCTGTATTGGAAGATCCATCTGTCTACTCCTAATTCCTGACTATGTATCTACCCTCTGTGGTTCTACAGATTAAACTTGATTATCATTGACTAAATAGCTAATATACACATATAAGAAAATATATATCATATTTGATTATTTTCTGGATTTGGGAATAGCTTACCCAGGCTAAGTTTTTCTAGCTATGTTTATTTATCTCTAAATTTTATAATTTCATTTTAGTAGCAGCTAAATAGCACTTCATCCTTTAAATATATCACATTTGTCTATTCAGTCTTCTGTTGAGGCACATCTAGGTTTTTCTAAATTCTGGTTACTATGAATACAACAGCAATGGACATGGTTGAGAAAGTGACCCCCTGGTAGGATGAAACATCCTTTGGGTATATGCCTGTGTCTGAGACAATGTTCTACTACTTTGGATAGATGCTATGAGCACAGCAACTCTTATAAAAGAAAGCATTTAATTGTGGCTTGATTAACAAGTGACAGAGGTTTAGTCCATTTTCATCATGACAGAAAGCAACTGCAAGCAGGCACACATGTTGCTGAAGTTGTTATAAGTTCTTTATCCATATCTGTAGGCATATAAAAGCAACAGAAACTGAATCTGGCTTGAGCGTTTGAAACCCGGAAGTCAAACCCCCAGGGACACATTTACTCCAACAATAACATATTAATTCCAACAAGGCCACACCTCCTAATCTCTGTCAAGTAGTGCTACTCACTAGTGAACAAACATTCAAATACATGTGCAATGAAGGGGGGCATTTCTAGTACAATGCCAAAAGTGGTATAGTTGAATCTTGAGTTAAATTGCATTATTTCTGAGAAACCACTACACTAATTTCCATAGTGTCTGCTTATGCATCTACCAGCAATAGCAGAGTACTCCTTTAGCTCACATCCACACCAGCATGCACTGCCACTTGTTTAACTGATATTAGCCATTCTAATGTGTAAAAGAGGAAGTCTCAAAGTAATTTAAATTTGCATTTCTTTGATGACTATTGAAAGTATATTGGACCTTTCTTTGTTTCTCAGCTATTTGATTTTCCTGTTTTGATAATTATTTGTTCAGATCTGTACCCTATGTTAATGTAGGTTATTTGTTAAATTGGAACTAATTTTTTGCATTCTCTATATATTTTGAATATTATCCCTTTAGTGAGTGTTTAGTTTGTAAATAAATTTTCTCATTCTGTAGGCTGTTGCTTTGTCAGAATGATGGAATCCTTCGCTGTACAGAAGCTTTTCAGTTAGTTCCCCAAGATGTTTTATATTATTTTAGGCTATTATGAATAGTGTTGCTACCATGATTTCATTCTCAGATTATTTGTCATTTGTATATAGGAGGGATACTGATTTTGGGGAGATAATTCTGTATCCAGCTAAATGCTGAAAATGTGTATCAGCTGTAGGGGTTCCTGGTGGAACTTGTAGGGGAGCATGCACACTCACATGGTATGTGCAAATAAGGAGACATTAACCTTTTCCTTTCCAATTTATTTCCCCTTGATATCCTTCAGTTGTGTTATTACTCTAGCTAAGACTTCAAGTACTATATTAAACAGATAAATTGAGAGGAGACAGTTTCATCCTATTCCTAATTCTAGTGAAATTGCTTTGAGTTTCTCTCCATTTAAGTTGATATTTGTTACAGACTTGCTTTAAATTGCTATTGTTATGTTGAGGTATATGCCGTGTATTCTTAATCTCTTTAGTACTTTTATCATGAAGGGATGTTGAGGTTTATGAAAGGGTTTTTCATTACTTAATGAGATAATCATGTGGTTTTTATCTTTTGGTTTGTTTATATGGTGGATTACAAATATCAACTTACCAGGCATCCCTGAGTCTCTGGAATGAAGCCGAATTAATCATGGTGGATGATACTATGATGTGTTCTTAGATTGTGTTTCAAAGTACTTACTTAAGAATTTTTGTATCTATATTCATAAGAAAATTTAGTCTGTAATTCTTTATTGTGTTTATATGTTTTGGGAATTAGAGCATTTGTAGCCTCATTAAAAAAAATGCAATGTTTATTCTGTTTCTATTTTGTGGAATAATTTGAGGAGTATTAGATTTAACTCTTATTTAAAACTCTAGTATAATTTTGTGCTAAAACTATCTGGTCCTGGGCTTCTTTGTTTGGTAGACTCTTAATTACTGCTTCTATTTATAAGTTTGTTTAAATTTCTTATCCAGTCTTGATTTAATTTTGATAAGTAATAGGCATCTAGAAAATTACCCATTTCTTACAGATTTTTCAATTTTCTTGCTATTTATGGTTATTTCACCCTTTTCACTTCTAATTTTGTTAATTTGAGTATTCTCTCTCCACCTTTTAGTTAATTTGGAGAAAGGTTTGTCAATTTTATTGATTGTTTTCTCAAGACAAACTCTTAGCTTCAATGATTATTATATGCTTTTGTTGTTGTTTATTTCTGTTTTATTGGTTTAGCCCTATGTTTATTTCTTTCCATTTACTCCCTTTGAATCTGATTTTTATTAAGTATACAATATATCAACACATATCCACTTTTTTCCAAAAATAAAAAAGGTTATAACTAATATAAGAAAAACTATATACAATTTGTACAATAATTATGCATAATATATACAAGCAATTATTACATCAATAATGACCAGTCCATTCAAAATTGACAAATTCAAAGAAAACATTCCATTATTTAATCCTATTTTGGTGAGTCCAAAAGATTTTACCTAATTCATTTTCTATCTAATTTGTATTACCAACTAAGAACAACTAAAAACTATCTTTTGACGTCTCTCAAACTTACATACTTTACACTTCTCATTGAATTTCTTTCCTGAAACTGCGACTAGCAAAACTATAAATATAACTAATCTTCAATTCCCTCAGAGATCTGAGAAAATTAATACTAACTAATAAATAGAAAGTGTAAGCAAGCAACTTCCAAAAAATATGAAAAATGACAGAAATAGCTGGCTGCCTAGACGGTCACCCAAGTTTCTTCTGCAGCATTGGGACATTCATCTTTGGCCTACAGGCCTAGCATATATGACAGACTACTATGTGAAGCAGGATATTCTATTTTGGGTTTTTGGTTTATCAAGACAGGGTTTCTTTGGATAGCTTTTTAGCCTGTCCTGGAACTCGCTCTGTAAACTAGGTTAGCCTGACTCATAGAGATCCACCTGCCTCCCAGTGCTGGGATTAAAGGCATCTGCCACCATTGCCTGTTGAGGGAGGATATTCTTAAAGGTCTTCTTTTCTTCTTTTTGTTTTATGGCTTTCAATTGTGTTATTAAGTTACTAGTACAAGATCTCCATTTTTTAATGTAGTCACTTAATTATATAAATTTATGTCTTAGAACTGTCTTCATTGTGTTCCATAAGGTTGGGTATGCTATGGTTTTATTTTAATTCAGTTCTAGAATGTTTTATTTTTTCTGGCCCATTTTTTATTCACTAGAAATGTTTTCAGTTTATATGAGCTTGGAAGCCTTTTCTTCTTTCTTCTCTTGTTATTTAGCTTTTGTCTGTGGTGGTGACATAGGATGCAAGGTAGATTTTCAATTTACTTGTATCTGTTGAGAGGTACTTATGTCTGAGTATGTGGTCGTCTGTAGAGAAATGTCTATGAGCTTCTGAGAAGAAGATACATTCTTTTGTTTGGGGTAAAATATTCTGTAAATATCTGTGAAGTATGTTTGGTTTATAATGTCAGTTAGCTCCAACATTTCTGTTTAGTTTTTGTCTCGATGACTTGTCTATTGGTGAGAGTGGGAGTATTGAAGTCCCCACTTTCAGTATGTGAGTTTTAATATGTGACTTAAACTGTAGTCGTGTTACTTTCATGAACTTTGATGTCCTTGTGTTTGGTGCATAGTTGTAAAGAACTGCAATGTCCTCTTGGTAGTTGTTTCCTGTGATGAATATGTAGTGTCCTTCTGTATCTCTTCTGAATAGTTTCGGCTTCAAGTCTATTTTGACGACATTAAAATAATTACACGAGCTTGCTTCTTAGGTCCATTTGCTTTGAATATCAATATTTTCATCCTCTTATTCTTAATGTTGACTTGTGTTTCTTGTCTACAGCAGAAGGATAAGTTCTGCTTTCCCATGCATTCTGCTATTCTGTATCTTTTTATTAGAAGAATAGAAACTATTAATTTGAGAGGTATCAGTTTTTGCTATTTGTTGTGTGTGTATGTGTGTGTGTGTGTGTGTGTGTGTGTGTTTCTTCTTTTGATTTCTGGTTCAGGGTTATTTATTACTTGTATTTTCTTAGATATGCTTTCCTTCTAGTGCCTTATCTAGGGCTGGATATTTTGGTAGATGCTGCTTAATTTTGGATTCATCATGGAATATCTTTCTTCATCTATTGTGACTGAATGTTTAGCTGGATGTAGTAATCTGGGCTTGTATCTGTTGCTTCTTAGAGTCTGTATAACGTTTGCTCTGACTTCTCTGGACTTTGGGGTTTTCCACTGAGAAGTCATGTATTAATTTAGTAGGTCTGCTTTTATATATTACGTAGTCTTTTTTCCTTGTAGTTTTAAATATTCTTTCTTTCCTTAGTATGTTTATTATTTTAATTATTATGTGTTAAGGAAAATCCATTTTCTAGTTTTACTTTATTTAGTGTTCAGTATGCTTCTTGTATGTTGAAAACTATCTCCTTTATGTTGTAATATTTTTTTCCAATGATTTAATTGAAAATATTTTCTTTGCCTTTGACCTGAGTTTCTTCTGCTTTCTCTATTTCAATTATTTTTAATTTTGGTCTTTTTGTACTGTCCCATATTTCTTTATCTTTTTCTTTTATCAACATCTTCTATGCCTGAGAGTCTCTCTTCCTTCTCTTGTATTCTGTTTGTGAAACTTGCTTATGAGCTTCCTGTTCTAGTTCCCAAGTTTTTCATTTCTAGGTTCCCTCAGTGTGGGTTTTCTTTACTGATATTATTTCTATTTTCAGGTCTTAAACTATTTCATTCATTTCTTTCCACTGTTTATTTGTGTTTTCATAGAGCTCTTTAAGGGATGTATTCATTTCCTCTCTAAGGAACTCTTTCATTTTTATAAAGATTATTTTATGTTCTCTCTTTTGTGCTTCAGCTCTGTTGGAATACCCAGGGACTGTTCTAGTGGGATTGCTGAGTTTTACTGAGACATATTGACGTAGCTGTTATTGATCATGATTTTACTCTGACTTTGTTTGAAAAGATTATAATTCTGGGTGCTGATATATTGTCTTTGTTGGCGGGTATTTTGTTTCTTGTTTTATTTTTTTTGCTCTCTAAGGTTTTTAGGGGAATGTGGTGCTTAATAGAAAATTTTTCTGATATCCTGGTGGGTGTGACCATTGGAGGTTCCAGGTAAAATATGTTCTAGCTAGGTATTGAGAACTGACATTTACAAATGAGATTAGAATAGGAGTGGACAGAGGTGTTCCATAGGATGGAGACAAGCAAGTTAGTCCACTGGGAATGAGAGCAGATAGTGAAGAGAGGCTACAGCAAGAAGCCTACTAACTACAGACAGATAGATGAGCCTTGGGGAGTGGATATAGAGAAGAGGACAGTGAAAATCTGAAGCTCACTTGCCTATTTGCTTGGCCTGCTTACTTCTCTGTTAGGCTAGACTTGCAGGTTCTCAGAGAAAGCCTGCTTGAGTTTGGGTCTGGGATAGCAGGATGAGTGTGGAGGAAGCTTGAAGAAAATCTGTATGTTCAGTTGGAGATGGGGGCCCAGGAGAAGGAGAGGACAGAGCAGGTGGTCTGCTGCAAAGATGGGGCTGAGTCTGAGGGAATGAATTTGGAAGAGAGAAAAGAGCAATGAAGACCCATTGTTAGGCTATGTACTTCCCTGGCAGGAACAGTGTGTGGGTTCCCAGGGAATGCCTGCTGGAGGTGGGGGCTGGAATAAAGCAATGAATGGTGGGAAGAAAGTTTGGAGGGGAAGATACCTGTGATCCACTGTTTATGGAAGCGAGGGGAGGGAGCTGCAGCAGGTGGTCTGTTGCCTAGCAGATGACAGTTTACAGTTAGCCTACCTGCTTCCCTGGATAAAGTGGCCTGCAGGTTCCCAGGGAATTTTTGCTCCATTTGTATTCCTGTGATAAACATCATGACAAAACATAACTTGGGGTAAGAAAGGATTTATTTCAATGTACAACTTAAAGTTCATCATAATAGGAAGTTAAGGCGGAAACTCAAGGAAGGAACCCGGATGCAGAAACTGACTCAGAGACCGAAAAGAATTGCTTCTTACTGGCTTGTTCCCCTGGTTGTCTCAGATAGCTTCCCCCCACCCCCCAACTCAGGATTATCTGCCCAAGTATAGTACCATCACAGGGGCAGAGCCTTCTCACAATTATCATTAGGAAAATGCCCCACAGACATGTTCACAGGGCAGTCTAATGAGGCCGTTCCCAAACTGAGGCTCTAAATCTTCCCAGAGGACTACACCTTGTATCAAGCTGACAGAAAAAAAGAGAAAGAATCAAAGCAGTACAATATGAATGTGTGTTTTGTGCATAATGTCGGTACACATTTATACAAATCCTCAGAATATACATTTCCGAAAATAAAATCTTAATGTAGGATATGAACTTCAGTTGCTATTGGTGTCAATTTAAATTCTTTGCAACAAGCCTTTCATACTGGAATATGTTTTTGATGGGGTGGAAGGTGGAATGTATGCCAGGGGCAGATAGTCTATGGAAAATATCTCCATCACTCCCTCAAATTTGTTGTGTACCTAAAACTGCTTTTTACAGATGTATCTGATGGACTTTAAGAACAAATGTTTTCCGATACAACTTTAAGATTACTTTTTCTGCGCCATTCTTCAAACTCCCTCGATTATTTGAAAAACTTCAATAAAGTCAGGAAACTCATAAGAGACTAACTCATGTCTATTGAGCTGGGAAATAAATCAGAGGATCCTGTCTGTGCGAGAAGTGAGGCGGTGCTTGGAAGTGGCTGCGGGAATTTTTAGCAAAGGCAATCAAAGGGAACTCTGCCATAATTTGATAAAAGAAAGAACAAAGCACAAGTAGGAAGACAGGAGTTTCTCTAGCCCTCACTTAATACATAAGAATACCATCCATACTTAAAGTTAAATCTTTACTATCCTAGAGACCTGAAGGTAAAGAACTTTGATATTACCATAACATACCAAGCTGACCGCTGAGAGCTGAAATAACTCATGACATACTGTCTAGGTGAAGAAAGATACTTTGATTTTCACGTTTGAAATTGTCTTTATTTTACATATAATCACTGATAAATGTCTTTTAAAATCATGGCCTGAATTTTTAAGGTTGGCATTAAAAACATCTTATGGGGATAGGATGTATACAGAAAAAGAGCAGACCTTATACATACAGACACTGACATGTAGTTGCAAACTAAACTCCGTGGGTGTATAATCAGCATCCATACCACGAATCAAAACAACACCAGCATTCTGGAAGTCTCCATTCTGACCCTTACAGATACTTTACTCCAGAAATAAATGACTTCTTCTTTACCTAGTTAGGAGAGATTCCTTTTTCTTACTTGATATTACTTAATAATTGGTAGGTAATTTAGATAATTGTATGCTCACTATTCACCTGTCTTCTGTGTTGATGCTCAGTAGTGTAGGTGGTTTGGGTTTCTTCATAATCTTGCCAACACCTTTTCTTATTCTTTTGTCAATCAGGCATATATGCAAATGCAATACATTTAATTTTAATTTGCATTATCTGAAGACTCATGAAGTTGAAAATTTCTGAGGTGGTGGGTGTTGGTCTTGAACATGTAGCACAAATGCTCTACACTAGACACAAGCCCCAGGTGGTTCTTATTTTTTATGCATACTGAACACTCAAAAGTGTCTTCTCCTGGTCTTTCTTCCTCTCCTTTCTCCTCCTTTTCTGTCTTGTTCTTTCTTTCCCTACATCAACTTTCTTCCCCCTCCTCCTCTTCCTTCTTCTTCCTCCTCCTCTTCTTTCTCCTCCTATTCTTGTGTTTCCTCCTTCTCTTCATTTTACACAGGATCTCATGAGTTCCAAGCTGGTCTTGAATTGGATATATTGCTAAAATGACCTTGAGCTTCCCATCCTCTTGCTTCCACCTCCCAAAGGCTAGGGTTACAGGTGTGTGCTGCCATGCCTGGTCCTTAGGATTCTTGGTATATTCTTATGAATCAGATTCACTATACATTGGCTACTAAGGTATATGAGTCAGGCAAGAATGTAATGAGCACATGCAAGTTATCTGACATGTTTATTACCTATAGGTAGGCAGCAAAAACAGCAGAAACCTAGGCTTTATTATAGCTGATATCCAAATTCAGGAAATTTGTCCTGGTAGATGAAATCAACTTCAAATGTACTTGAACTATGAATATAAGACTTTCTAAAGAAGCTGCTCTGAGTTTTATATCCTAAGGGGGGGGGCAGATTGGCCATTAAGACACAGTTCTAAGAGAAACCCCATTCTAGGGGAAAGCCCAAGAGAGTACAGACTGTTCTATCCAATTTTCTCTTATCTCAGGATATTAAAAATTTGCAACAAACCCTACAATTCAGAACTATAAACCAAATATGAGGAGGGCTGGGTTGGACCAAGGCCAGCAGGAAAATTGTCCATTACAGGTCAATACAAAGCCCTCCTCAGTAGGTCCCACCTTGCGATTGATGCCTCTATTCTCTATTTAATTCTTAATTTGTATTTATGTATATGCATGTCTACCTCTCGCTGTGTGTGCACATATCCACATGTTCATCAAAAATAGAAAGGTAATTTTTAAAAATTTTACTTTTTATATGTATTGTGGTTTATCTGTATGTCTGTGTGAGGGTGTTTTGTCTCCTGGAACTGGTAACAGGCAGTTGTAAGCTACCATGTAGGTGCTGGAATTGAACTCAGGTCTTTTGGAAAAGCAATCCGTGCTCTTAACCACTAAGCCATCTCTCCAGATACTAAAGATTTCACTCTTAAATACATATATGTGTGCATGAGTGCAGTGTGCATGTGTGTTTAGGTGCTAGTGGAGCACAGCAGTGTAACATTCCACTAGAGCTAGAGTTATAAGCAGCTATGAGTCATCTGGCATGGATGAGGAAGCTCAGTTGAACCAACTCTCTACTCCTCTGAAAATAATATTTAGTTTTAACATACATTCTTTGATCTTGCTGAATTGAATAATACACTTTAAGAAATTAAAAAGTATATATCCTTAGGAGAAAAGTGGACCCAGTAATAAAAGGGTATACAAGGTCTGCCCTAAAGAAGAACAGTGAATCAATTTCAGCTAAAACCTTTCATATACTAAATTCTGGTCAGATTGCATTGGAGAATTCTTTAGTGCATTTGAGAAAAATAGACTGAAAATTTACATAAATTATGACCTTTAAATAAAACCTAATAAGAATATTTAAAAAGTAAAATTCTGGGTCAAAGGGAGGCACAGGAGGTAAAGATGCTTGCCATCAAACCTGATAACTTGATATTAATCCCTGGGACCCAAATATGGAAGCTGAGAGCAGACTTCTACAAATTGTCCTCTATGTCTATAACCATAACATATGTATCTACACACATAAACACATACATGCACACAAACAATAGATAAATATATGGAAAGACAAAAAATGAAGAAAGGCTAAACTTTTGTATCCTTTATGAATACATAGAGTGAAGCTATCTCTATTTGCAGATGATATGATTGTATACATAAGTGACCCACAAAATTCTTCCAAGGAACTTCTGTGGCTGATAAACACCTTCAGCAATGTAGCAGGATACAAGATTAACTCAAAGAAATCAGTAGCCCTTCTATACACTAAAGATAAAAGGGATGAAAAAGAACTAAGGGAAACATCACCCTTTATAATAGCTGCAAATAGTATTAAATACCTTGGAGTAACTATAACCAAAGAAGTAACAGATCTATTTGACAAAAATTTTAAATCACTGAAGAAAGAAATTGAAGAGGATATCAGAAAATGGAAAGATCTCCCTTGTTCCTGGATAGGTAGGATCAACATAGAAAAAATGGCAATTCTTCCAAAAGCAATGTACAGATTCAATGCACTGCCCATCAAAATCCCAAAACAATATCTTTTGGACCTTGAAAGAACAATACTCAATTTCATTTGGAATAACAAAAAAGCCAGGATTGCCAAAACAATTTTGCTCAACAAAAGAACCTCAGGAGACATCACCAACCTTGACTTCAAGTTATACTATAAAGCTACAATAATAAAAACAGCCTAGTACTGGCATAAAAACAGACATATGGATCAATGGAATAGAATTAGGGATTCAGATATTAACCCCAAAACCTATGAACACCTGATCTTCGACAAAGAGGCCCAAAATATTCAATGGAAAAAAGATCATATATTTAACAAATGATGATGGCATAGCTGGATGGTAGTATGTAGAAAAATGTAAATAGATCCAAGCCTATTACCCTGCACAAAACTCAAATCCAAGTGGATCAAAGACCTCAACATAAACTCAGCCACTCTGAACTTAATAGAAATACACTTCCATGAATTGGCGCAGGCGACCACTTCCTAAATATAACACCAGTGGCACAGACACTAAGACCAACAATCAATAAGTGGGATCTCCTGAAGCTGAGAAGCTTCTGTAAAGTCAAGGACACTGTCAATAGGACTAAATGACAGCCTACAGAATGGGAAAAGATTTTCCCCAACCCTACAAGTGATAGAGGACTGACCTCTAAGATATATAAAGAACTCAAGAATCTAGAGCCCAAAACCTTGAATAACCCAATCAAAAATTGGAGTTCAGAACTAAAAAGGGAATTCTCAGCAGAAGAATTACAAATGGCTGAAAGGCACCTGAAAAAGTGTTCATCATCTTTAGCCATCAGAGAAATCAAAACAACTTTGAGATACTACCTGACACCAGTCAGATTAGCTAAGATAAAAGACACAGATGATAGCCTATGCTGGAGAGGGTATGGAGCAAGGGAAACCCTCCTCCATTGTTAGTGGGAGTGTAAGCTTATTCAGTCACTCTGGAATGCAGTATGGCAGTTTCTCAGAAAACTGAGGCACTATCTCCCCAAGGACCCAGCAATACCACTTCTGGGTTTATACCCTAAAGATGCACAGTTGCACTCCAATGGCATTAGCTCAACTATGTTCATAACAGCACTATTTGTAATAGCAAGAACCTGGAAATGACCTAGATGCCCCTCAACTGAAGAATGGATTAACAAACTGTGGTACATCTACACAATGGAGTACTACTCATCAATAAGAAAAAATGATATCCTAAAATTTGTAAGCAAATAGATGAATTTGGAGAATATCCTCCTGAGCGAGGTATCACAAACTCAGAAAGATAAGCAGGGGATGTACTCACTCATTAGTGGACTCTAAACAAAAAAGAAAAGAAAAAAACAAAGCATGCCCAAGCTGCAATCCACAACCACTGAACAGCTTGGGATGGGATACATCTTGGACTGACACCTTGGATCCCACTCCCTTTAGAGGAACACCTCACTCTCTCTTGATGTTGGGAGGAGAAAACTGGATTTTCTAGGAGTGGAGGCTGAACTAAGCAATATTGGGACCTTGGGACCACCTGCCCATGGAATGGATGGGGAGATGTGGAGAAAAGAGAATGACCTGATGTGATGGGAGGGGGAAGGGACCTTGAATAAGGATATACAAGGATAGAAAATGTGACTTCTTTATTCATAATAATAAAAAAAGAAAAAAAGAAAAGCAAAACTTTCTAATTATTTCCAAAAAAATCTATGTTTATATTACTATAACAAACCATGATTAAATGAAGAATATTTCAGGAGATGAAAATTGGCTTAACATGCAAAAATCTTTCAACACAATTTATCATTAAAATGAAACAACAAAGTAATAAAGTTGGATATGCAGCTGATTTGATAGAGAGCCTGCCTAGCATTTAGGAAACTCCAAATCTCCTGCCCTGCATAAGGTTTTGGTTATCCTTTTTTATATCAGTAATCTCAAAATTGAAGAAATGGAGAAATGACTACTAGAAATTCTTTCAGGTAATCTTTAGATACTTATTATAATAGCCTTGGCTACCTGAGAAATCCTGTCCAAAACACAGTAAACAAACAAAACAAAACACCACAAGATACTTTATATCATGATATCATATGACAGACAATTCATGAGACAAAATTTAATACAGGTACATAATAAAATGTTTAAATATTAACAATTACAAGTGAAGATGCTTCATAATATGTCAAGTTGACTGGACCACATAATATTTTCCCTCTTTCTCTATTTCTAGCTATTGTGGGTCTATAAGAGACATTTGTGGAGACTTGGAGGTCAGTGCTAAAAAATGCCACCTTAGCTTGCTGTTCTAGTGGCTTCCATCATTAGAAGGGACAGCAGCTAGCCAGACCAGCAATTACTTCATACCCCTTGCCTTCACTGAATTCCCCATCAGATTCATTGATCCCTGCTCAAGTGTGTGTTTAGTTTTGTAATGAAGGGTACCAGTTTCTCCTATGGGATACGCATGCTATCAAAACTGGGAAAACACTCCCAAACCTTCACAGGTTTCAGTAGATTCTTCTCAAAAGATTCAGCAGCTCGTTTTGGTAGGATCCACTTTTACATTAATCACTTTGCTTTTACTGCTTATCCTATTGACTTCTATTGTCAGCATCAGATACAAAGTCAGATTCATTCTGAGACTGCTCAACCAGCATCCACAACTCATATTTACCGCAATCAATCAATTGATCTGTAAACAGACACAGACTTCTAACTTGCAGCTAACCTCCAACTCACTAATGAATTATTTTATAATGTCTCCTAAATTAAGGAGAAAAATAAACACCCAATGCTTTTCTGGAGATACTCCTCAGATACATAGCCTAGATAGAGAAATGAAGAGGACATGTCAGAAATGAAGATGCCAAAATACCTATAATCTCAAATGTCATGATTATTAACTGAGACATATCTATTGAATCCATGTCAAAAGATATTAAATAGGTAAGTTTGACAAGCCCAAAGGATTTAAACAAAAGAGGTGAAAGTTCATTAAATATAAATGACCCACAAACTGTATGAAATGCATGTCTAGTTTATGCTGACAGATCAAGTTAGTGGTATTAGGATGGATTTTGTAAATTTTCAATCACACGTATATACACACTCACAGTTATTCACAATCCAGATCCCTATGAAGCAGGCTTTCAAAATGTTATGACATTGAATAAGTCATCGCATGTCTCTGGAGAGTGAACTAAAGCTTTAGAAGGAGATATTTAGCTACTTGATGACCATTTATCTTAAGATTACTTTGAAAAACAGCAAAATCAGTTGGGACATGCAACATAATGTTCTACATCCATAAAGTTTCATACAATTACTAAAAAACTATATGTGGTAATTGCACATTTAAAAACTCCCATGGCAAATGAGAAAGATATAATGTGACATTGTTTAATTTTAACTGGCTTACTTTAACTTAATAGTTTGATGGCTACTTTCCTGCACAGTCTATACATAAGCTCTTTTCATCTCAGTCTCTTATTATGTGAGTCAATAGCTATAGTTAGTAATAAAATCACTTCCTCCTATTGTGAATCACCATAGAGTTGAACTAGTATAATTATGTAGAGCATGAGTTAAAATTCTATGATGCAGCATTAATTGCAGATGACAAAGTATAACTGAAGAGATAGGCCCTGCTTTCACCGATGTGTGCAGTCTATCAATCTTTACTCAGGATAATCTGCAAATATATGAAAACTACATGAGTGTATTTTAAATAATGATCAATGAAACAAGAACACTGTTACTAAATTATTTCCAGAGAAATATACCTTGCATTTGGTAAATACCACTTGCTAAACATAATGACAGAAATTTTTAAATCTTTAAAGTGTGTGTTTGAGAGAGACAGACAGAGACAAAGAGGCAGACAGCATGCTTGCACAAATATGTATGTGCGTAAATGTGCATGTCTATGATTGTGGAAGCTAGAGGTCAATGTCAGGTGCCTTCCTTGGTTCTTCATCACATTTATTTTTTAGACAAGGTCTTTCACTGAACCTGAAACTTGCTGATTGACAAAAAGATTATCCAACAAGCCCCTGGGAACTCCATGTCTTCTTCTATCTCTGGGATTATAGCTGTGCACTGTTGTTCCTGCCTGTTACATGGGTCCAAATCCATGCTTTCATATCTGTGCAGCAAGCACTTTACCTCCTAAGCCAACACTTCTGCCAAGAGGCAGAACTCTTGATGCTTTTCTTGAATTTGACCAACTCTTAAAACCAATTTGTTAAGTCACTACCTCAAATTTCCTTAAAGATGTGGACCACGTTGTTTTGTTGTTATTTTTAAGTAATTGTTAAAGCAGATGTGGTGGTAAACACCTGAAATTCTAGCACACAGAGGGTAGAGGTAGGGGGATTGAGTGTTTTAAAAACACCATGAGCTTCATAGTGAAACACTGTTTTTAAAACCAAAGCAAAACAAAAATGTAACTGTGAGTTATCAAAGAGACATTTCTGTAAATAACAAGCTTAAAACTAATAATCTGGGTCTTTTAAAGAATGTATTTGATACAAGCAATGCATTGGGTTAATATGCCTGTTTGGTGTTCTGCAGGTAAATAGTTGGGACACAGTATTTCAGGAGTATCTGCAATGTCTTACAGGACCTGATACAACTTTAAGAGATGTCTGTCAGGTATGCAATGAAAATCGAAATCCATACTCAAGGTATTAATAAGCAGAATGAAGATTCTGTCTTGAAGGTCCATTTAAATTTACTGTGTCATGCTGACTTGACCCACCTTGGGAGTTTCTGCTTTTTTCGGGGAGGGGACAGGAGATGGAGTGGGGGAGGCTGAAGGCAGACTGGGAGGGACTGGGAATAGGGAAGGATGGTGAGCATGGGGATACATGGAGAAAAAGACCTCTTTTTAATTAAAAATAATTTACACACAGATACACACACACATCACCCTTATTGCTTGCATAGTTTTGGGGTGCCACATTACAGTGGAAAAGAAACCAATGATAGCCATGAACAATATCATGCAAATAAGTCTTGTGAATAGACCTCTAAAAGAAACTTATGCATTTTGAGATCTGTTTATAACATGGTTACCATCACTGACTTACTACTTCTCTTTGAGCAGATCTGGCACAATAAATTTTGAACACAGAATTGTACTGCAAGGGTAATGTTTTCTAAGCAAATTGTTTTTAAAATGTGTTTGAAGAAAGTTCTTTTTTTCACTTATTAACCTCCAAAGTGAATGATCAAATAAATATAATTAGGGGAGACCATCATAGAATATTTCCATCCATTTTTAGTGTGTATTATATACTTATCCTTGTACTTACTCACATATAATTAATAGAAGTTATATGATACTAGCTCTATTTTCCTAGTCATCTAAGTAACCATCATAAGTCATTTATTCAAATGCTTTATCAAAATAGGCTCCAGTGCAAGCATCTTTAAGGATTTTTCCTTTTACAATTGGGCTTCATTTGTATACAGGTCTTGACTTGTGCATATCACATATTCTCTATGAAAACATAATATTTTGTATGATTGGTGGCTTTGTTTTGTACATAAAAAGTTTCTATGCATTATTAATTGGCTCCAGTTTCCTGTTGACTGACATGCTCAAATAAACAAAAGACAGAGCTAAAAAGAGCTGAGCCTCAAGGGCTCCCCCTGATTTTTGGCTTTCTAGTTAATGTGCATGGTTGAAGCCAGTCGATCCATCAAAGCCTCATTTTAACAGGAAAAGGCATAAAAGAATAATTTTTATATTATCCTGATCTTAAAAGAATCTCAGGTGATTTTTAAAAAATATATGTATTTTTTATATAACATTCATAAGTAATAATGTATATTTCTTAGATCAATAAGAAAGATTTAAGTGTTAAAGAGCACCTATCAGTATGAAGAAAAAAATAAGTGTTCTTTATTTTATTTAAATGGGACAAATAGAAGTGGAAGGGACTCACATCAGATAATCCTTCCAAGTGTTGTTTATGTTAATATTCTGGGATTCTGTGTTGGAAGATGAGTATATTATTTATCTTACTTAGCTTTACTGTCTCTCTATTTTTATCCTCTTATACATATGGTGTCTAGATAAATATACTGTATTCTGAATTTGTTCATCAAAATATATTTCACAGGAATTTTATGCAAGATTTGAGGAAAATTAAATAAAATTGGCAATTGTTAAGAATTTACTTTATATCACAGAACATTAAAGGCTTTTCCTACATTGGTTATAAATTTACATGCAATTTAAATTCCTTATTTTAGTAATACACATTTACTGAGCCCTTACTTATTCATAATTACCTCCTGTTTTGAGCTGTACAACATAGATCTAATAAATAATTTCAGTATGCCATTTACTTTTTGGTTTTCGTTCAGCATCATAATGACTATTAATTTTAGGATTATTTTTTAAAAGATGGTCTGATCATATGGATGAAGTGTTTTACTTTTCCATTGCCTTTATGCATTATTATGCTCATAGAGTATGCTAGAGCAGGGTTGGAGAGCAGAGCTTATCCTGAGTAGGTCTCTGGGTGACACTGTGATGGCTGTCTGGTGTGCATGGTGCAGTGATGCACTGACTCAGCCTGTTCCTAAGGGGAGTTCCTCAGGTATCACTGTCAATTACAGCTGCCTGGTCCGGACATGTTGGCTTCTCTGTAACTCTTTATTTGTTCCCTATGGTCCTGTTTTCAAAAAATAAATTCTAAAACACCTATAATATTTCATAGTATTTTTGTATGTTGATACTGTTTTGCTTTGATATATATCTCATGATTTTGTATAGCACAAACAAACATGCAATTTCATGACTTTTTAAACATTTCATTAAACAGTCGAGGAAGTAAGAAAGCCTGACTAGTTCTATATTAGTCTCTTTTCATCATGACAATAAAATGTGTAAAACACTGTGTCTATATACAGTTCACAACTTGAAGGTAAGTTTATAATCTGTGGGTTACAGAGAAAAAACACACAATATATATTCAGCTTATTAACCAATTGTAGTTTGTTATATCCTAAGCACTGTGTCAGTTAATGCTTAGACAATAATATTCAGCTATCATAAAGACTTTTACAGATTCTGAAAAAAACAAATATACAGAGATTGCTTAATATGCTCAGTCTATAACTGTATCAAAGCAAAGAAATACACACACATGCACATACACACACACACACACACACACACACGAGCACGAGAGAGAGAGAGAGAGAGAGAGAGAGAGAGAGAGAGAGAGAGAGAGAGAGAACTTACTACTTGTAATCTAATTTCTTTAAAATTCCCCTGCCACACACATACAGTATCTCTACTGTAGCACTAAAAATAATTATAAAATAAGCAGTGAGTTATCTGTGGGAATTTGACGCCTCTAGATTGCTGTAACTACAATAAATGAGTGTTAGGTGGGAAACTGAAGTGAGTTAGAAACAGTTTCTAGACATGGAGTTTTCAAATAGATTCGAATTGTACTGGTGAAACTGCTCCGGTTTGGGGGTATTTTCACATGTATTTGCTTCTTGAGAATATAAACAGCAGATTAAAAACAATTAGAGCCACTGCAATGCATATAATTGTATTTTATTTATGTTTTTGTAAGGAGAGTGAATACTGATAAAGATAGATCAATTCAGTCATAAGTGTACTCCACAGTTCCATTATATTCTGTCCATAAACGTTTCTAAAGTGTCTTCCTACAGGAGTTCACATACAGTATAACAAATACAGAGAATGTCTTATTTACAGTTTCTAACCCTAACCCTACAGTGATTTTCAATCATTTTTGTTCAAGGGTCAAATCATCTATTATAGGAAAAAACACTCAAATATTATTTTAGCCTTTAAAGAAGAGCAAACTAAGTTTATTTATATGCTTTCTATCATCTCTTCCCTTATCCTATTTCCCTCCTAGAATATTAGAACTCATATGAAAGTCATCTATCCCCTCCAGGAATCTCATTTATAGATAAACAAATTGTACCCAAAGATGTTAATGGTTTGTACTTCTCAAGAGCATAGGATTCTATACTCTTCCACATTGAGGGCATTTGTTCACCCATGATTATTGCTGCTCTATTTACAGTAGTAAAGAAATGGAATCAGCCTAGATACCCATCAACTGATGAACAGATAATGACAGTGTAGTGCATATATACAATGGAATTTTATTCAGCTGTACAGAAAAATGAAAGTCTAACAAAGAGGTCCATATCTTGTTCAGAAAACTTTAAAATTACTGAGAGAACAATGGCATATAAATACAGATTCTAAAACAACTAAAAGAAATCTCATCTTCTTGAATGTATATATTTAATATCATTTAGATGCAAATGCTTCCCAGTTAAATTATTCCATTTCAAAACAGCAATATAGTAAAAGGGTATATATACACACTATGTTACAGAACAACATGTAGGTAGGTAGAGGATAGACAGACAGATAGATAGATAGATGATAGATAGATAGATTTTGTCTTATTTATAGTTTCTAGTACTGTTATAAAACACTATTACAAAAAGCAAATTGTGGAGGAAAGAATTTATTTCTCTTACAGTTCCAGGAAGCAGTCCATTACTGAAGGAAATTATGACAGGAACCCAAGAACAACAAGAAAATTTAGAGGTGGGAGTAAATGTAGAGGCTACAAAAGAGTGCTGTTTACTTACTGGCTTGCTCCTGGTGGTTTGCTCAATCTGCTTTCTTAAAGCTCCCAAGACCCCCAGCCAAGAGGCAACATTACCTACAGTGAGCTGGGCCATCCCACATTAATCATCAATCAAACAAACTGCATCACAGGCTTGCACACAGGCCAATTTGTTAAGGACATTTTCTCAATTAAAATTTTCTCTTTTCAAATTACTCTGAATTATATTTAGTTGACATAAAACTGGATAGCACAAGTGGACAGGTAGGTTAGTTAGTTAAATAAATAGATGGATGGATAGGTGAATAGATGGATAGACGGATGGATGGTTAGAAAGATAGGTAGGTAGATATATTGATAAGCAGTACTATGGATAGAGAGAAAGACAGATATGTATGTCTATGGATGACTAGATGATAGATAGCTAGATGTTTGGACAGAGTGATGAATGATAGCTGGATGGATGGATAGATAGATGATTAATAGAAAAATGGGTGTTTTGATGGATGATGGAAACAGATTCTAGTTATTTCTATATACATATACATTTACAATAACACGAAAAGAAAAACACCAATATTAATCACAGTTATATTTAAGAACTAGAGTTTGTGAACTATTATTTAATGTGTTTCATGTTCTAGTCAATTTAAAAAAAACGATAATTATATATACAGTTTTTGCCTCATGATTCCACATGAGAGTGAAGTGAGTAGCAGTTGACTGAGCTCAAACATAACTGATACTGCATTCCTAATCTCAGTTTCTTTTCTTTTCTTGTTTAGGTTGACTTGAGCAGTGATAGAAAGGCTGTTATTTATCGGGCAAGGATTGTGATCAATGAAAAAGGAGGTAAAACTCACAGAGGAATGCCAACTGAATTTGAATAGAATTCATGCAGAGCAGAGATGAAATAATTCCTCAGTCTATTCATTGATGCTTTAGTGCGGTGACTGGGTGACTTTTGTTACAGCCAATGACTTACACAGAACAAGTTATAACACTGAATTTTGAAAACAGCTCTTCATCTGGAAAGATTACAGAAGCGATCAGGGACTTTTACTCTTTAGATTCTCCCTCCTTCCCACGCCCTATCCTTTGGCTCCTTCCATTTCCTTCCCTTCTTTTCTTACTCTGCTTTCTTTTCACCTTATTTTATTTCATATTAACATTCTATTCAACATACAGCATATTCTACTTACTTCCTTGCTTTGTTAATTGAATGAACATTTAGACTTTAGTGGAAATAAAAACAAAGACCCCACCAAAGGCAAACATGCCCTAATTCCCAAGATCTCTGAATGTATTGCCTTTTATAACAAATGACAATTTGTGTTGTGGTATCATTCAGATTGTTAATGGGATGGTTTTAAGTCATAGGGATTACTCATTTCATCAATAGAAGTCCAGTGTGCTATCCATTGTGCCACAGATGACAGCCTGTGATGGAGAGGATGCAGAGCAAGGGGAACACTCCTTCATTGTTGGTGGGAATGTAAACTTGTTCAGCCCCTCTGGAATACAGTATGGTGGTTTCTCAGAAAACTGGGAATCAATCTCCCCAAGGATTCAGCAATACCACTACTGGGCATATACCCTAAAGATTCACATTCGCACTCCAAAAGCATTAGCTCATCTATGTTCATAGCAGCATTATTTGTAATAGCAAGAACCGGGAAATGACCTAGATGCCCCTCAACTGAAGAATGGATTAACAAACTGTGGTACATCTACACAATGAAGTACTACTCAGCAATAAGAAAAAATGATATCCTAAAATTTGCAGGCAAGTAGATGGATTTGGAGGATATCCTCCTGAGCGAGGTATCATAAATTCAGAAAGATAAGCAGGGGATGTACTCAGTCATTAGTGAACTCTAAACAAAAAAGCAAAAAAGCATAGCATGTCCAAGCTACCAACCACAACCACTGAATAGCTTGGCATCTGAAATTATGTTTAAAATAGTCTTCTGCTGTTCATTTGATCTCAACGCTATTCATTCTACACAATGGCATTGTTACATATTTCTTTTTATTCTTGTCACTCTATTTTATATTATTTTTTAAAAAAATAAAATAAAAAAGAATAAAAATTTAAAAATGTTACACCCCTAAAAAAAACTTAGGGATAGCAGTCCTCTCCTAAAACCTAATTGAGAAGTCCTTATGTACCATTAGCTTTTCTGAAATAAAAGATCATAGTAATTATGATAAACCAGTAAATAAAAAATCATAGGAATTGTTCTGAATGAGCTGTATAAACCAGTGTAGAAATAACACGGGTCCTCAAATTGGTATGTGCAAATGTCCAGTTACTTTTGTGGTGCTAATATATATTGTTTTAGTCTAATGATTTTTGTAACTGTATGCCCATGATGGAGAATACTATTTTTAATCTAGAAAGCTTAGTGTAAACATTGCTTACTTAGTACATCATTATCTGAATGTGCCCCACCTACTGGTCTGTTCTGGACACTTCTTAAAGCTTATTGATTTTTTATCCTATCCTGAGCTGATTTCTAGTTTAATGCAGTGGTGAAAAAGAATCTTAGAGCTTTGCTTCTCCCATGTGAAGCTCTGCCTTGAATTTTTTATTTAAGAAGTTTTTTTTATTCATTTTAAATACCAACCACAGATTCCTCCTCTTACCTTTCCTCTGCTCCCCTCTCAAAATTAACCCCCTACCTGCCCCTTATCACCTCCTTTATGGGGAGTTAGTGAAACCTGATACATTCAGTTGAGGAAGGCCCAAGTCCCTCCCCCCTGCACAAGACTGTACAAAGTGTCCTTCCATGGGTAATGGGCTCCCAAAAAAGGCCAGCTAATGTGCTGATGATAGATCTTGATCCCACTTCCAGGAACCCCTTGAACAGACCTATTTTTTGGTTACTTCACTACTTCATGGGTGCTGGAGAATACATTGTCTATTACTATTGTTTCCATTTTTAGAACACAACTGAACATATAAACATACATTCATATTGGTATATTCACATTTGGCTGGTGTCCTCTAGCAGTTAGACTGCCTGGCTTACCTCATTGCAAGTATTGTTATATATGTGTGATGTGGTGTAGTGTGGTGTAGTGTAGTGTAGTGCGTGTGTAATCCTGCATGCTTATGTGTGGGGACTCAAGGACACATGTGTATTCATGCATTTGGAGAGCAGAGATTAATCTAGGATGCCATGTATCAAAAACTGTCCAGTAGTTTTTTTAGAGCAATCTCTCATTGAGAACTGGGTCTTACTGATCGGGGAGGCTAGCTGGTCTGTTTTCATCTCTCTAGTGCTGAGATTAAAAGTGCTTGCCACCATACCTGATCTGATGGACTCAGGATTGAACTCTAATCCTTGGGCCACTAGCACATTACTAGCTGATTTATTTGCTAGTTCTTGATATGCATCTTGCATGAATTAATTGCATAAAACATTTGCAACAAGTGTGGGGTCTTATAACCATTACCATCTATACCATCTATATTTTATTTACTAGGAAGCTAAAATAAAACTCAGGGAATTTGGCAAATTGCACGCAGGCTCCAAGATGGTGTGCTTTACTGTCTTGTTCCAACCTTGGCAGTTTGCCTCTTGAGTCTGAGTACTTAATCAACACCATCTGACAGTTCCTCAATATGTCCATATAAAAAAGTCCACCTTCATAAATCACCTGTGATGCGGGAAGAGGAGGCTTTCGCTAAAAATGTTAAGGCTATCATCCCCCAAATGACGGGTCCAGCCCGGGGAGTGGATGAGTGCCGAAATTCTGTCATTGCAAGGTAGAGCTATTTCAGAATTGCCTCCAGCCCAGGATTTTATGGGACAGTTTCCTCCTGCAGGAGATGCATGGGTCTGTTAATGAAGACAAACAGTCCTGCCATACACAGCACTCTGGTTCTCACCTAGCAGAGTCCAAGAGTTCACTGTGCTCAGTCTGAAGAGGATGTCTGGGTGCTTCCAGGGGGATGCTGTCTCATTATGGTTCTACCAGAAATAGAAAGACTGACACACAGAGTAGCAGCAGTGGGGTTTGTACTGTTCCAGGTAGATTCTCACTTCACAGACCACACACCCACACCTCAGTTGCAGGGAATTTTAGGTGTGGTGAGGACATGACACACTCCACATTGGAGCTAGGGCTTAAATTCGCACTTGTGCTTTGTATCATTAAAGACTGAGGAAGGAAAAATGGAAGTTTGTGTCTTGCATATAACATTGTCTTTGGAGTCTTTTTGTAAGGCACCCAAGCTGAAGTTGTAATTATATTCATTTTCTTTTAATTTTATTTTATTGCGGTAACAACACTGAGCACAAGATCTTCTCTCATCAAATTTTTAAGTGTGCAGTGTGTTATTGTTGATTATAGATATAATGCTGCAAGGAGGGTCTCCAGAGCATTCATCTTGCTTAAGTGAAGCCTTATGTCTAGTGATTAGCAATTCCCCATGTCTCAGTCCCCTCCCCCAACCTCTGGCAACCATCCTACTCTTTGCTTTCATTAACTTGACAACTGTAGGTACCCCCGAATAGGTGAAATCATGCGGCATTTGTTTTTCTTGTTACTGAAAGACAGTCTGAGCCCCTGAGAAGTGACATGACATTTTCAAATTTGACACAACTAAAATTATAGCACAGAAATTCTGATTCTAGTCTAGTGCTCCTGTGGGTAAATGTAACGTCTCTCATTTAGAAAAGACTTGTAAGGGCTTTGTTGCACTGAAACAAAACAGAAATGACATGGTTTTATTTTTCAATCATTAGAGGACAAGCAGTGTTGAATGATCTCAGAAACATATAATAATATTTTTATATACACTATGTATAAAATTATCAAAAATTTATATCACCTAAATATAGATATGAAAATTATTGAAATATTAGAAATTTAAAATTATAGATTAATAATCATCAGTTGTATCTCAACTCTTAAGATTTAGATTATTTTTTTCCTAAGGGAAGTAAGTAGATCTTACATCATGGTAAAGAGTAAGAAACTGTCAGAACTTTCTCTTAATTCTTTATGCTAATACACTAAGATTGACTAAACAGCTAAGAGAATAATTCATGTCATAATTTATCTGATTAAGTAAAGTTATTTTATACCTTATACAAAGTAATGATTCAATAAATACTTAATGCTCTTTGAGTACCAACTATGGACAAAGCATCATTGTAGAATTTGTCTAAATATCAAGTCAACCCTATATATAAACAAATACTGAATAACTCAGGTAATGTTACAGAGAAAAGGTATCCAAATTTATTTGGATCCAAATTATGTATTCTCTTAAATTTTTCTTTGAGAATTTCATACAGGTATACAATGATATAAGATCATATCTATTCCTACTTCCTTTTTAACTACTCCATATACCTCCAACACACACACACCCTCAAATTTATTTCTTTTTTAATAACCCATTAAATCGAGTTAGTGCCATTCATTTATACATAAGTGTCAGACCATCCACCAGAGAATGAGAAGCCTACTAATGACTGCATTCCCATAAAAGGGTGACTCTCCCTCTTTGCAGCAATTATCCACTGCCAATGACTCCACAGTAAAGGTTGGGGCTTGAAGCAAGTCTCTCCCATTGATGTTGGGATTTGGGGCTAGCTTGATCTTGTGCAAGTAACTGTGACTGGTTTGTGAGTGTAATAGCCATGTCTTGTCCGAGAAGACATTTCATAGTGCTCATCTCTAGTCTTTGACTTGCATTCTTTTGACTCCTCTTCTACATTTCCTAAGTCTCGGTGGTGTGAAGTTAATGGAGATGTCCCATTTAGAATAAGTCTTTTAGCTATCTTGAGTTTGGTTGTAAAATAGTGGGATCCTAAATGGCTTTTAAGCACCTTTCTTTAGAGATAGCCTTTCATTTCAACCTCTGGTTTACCCCATACTTCTACACCCCTCACTGCTTAGGCCTTTCTGCAGTACCAAGTTTTGCACCTTACACATTTCAACCTACTAACCACCTCATAACATGTACCCCAAGAAGGATCTCTTCCTAGTTTCTTAGCTTCCATTTGTGTCCCAAATTAAACACAAAACTAAAGATTTGAAGCTGGGTTCCACACATGAGAGAAAAAACAGAGAGTTTATCTTTATGTGCTTCTATTACCTTCCTAAGTATAACTCTTTCAGCCCCACACATTTACCTGGATCCCATGATTTGCCTTTTCATTGGAACAAGATAAGATTCCACTGTGTGTTTGTACCACATGTTACTTATTCGTTCAGTTGCTGGTGCACATTGGAGTCAATTTCAAATTGTCAGTGAGGGCTGGGTTAGTGGGAAAGTTTGGGTGAAATGGTTGTGACCTAGGAACACCTTACCTGTGAGCACTAGGACTCTAGCCCAAATTCTGCGTTTTTTTCTTCCACATATTGGCTAAGATGAAAGGTACAGATGACAGCCTATGCTGGAGAGGATGCGGAGCAAGGGGAACACTCCTCCATTGTTGGTGGGATTGTAAGCTTGTTCAGCCACTTTGGAATACAATATGGAGGTTTCTCAGAAAATTGAGAATCAATCTACCCAAGGACCCAGCAATACCACTTCTGGGTGTATACCCTAAAGAGGCA